>OX235268.1:54964539-55250123 GCA_944472135.2 Trichobilharzia regenti
AAGAAGTGTGACTCGTACACTTTTAAGAAGATTACTCTGTAGACGATTTTGAAGTTTGTTTGCGATGCAGCTTGGTGTCCAGATTCTATCAGATGTTCTAAGATGAAGATGCAGGGGCATAGTTTTTCTCCTTTGTTAAACCATGTTGGTAAGTTTTCGGTGATATGTTTTTTTGCTGTTTGTTTTTGATTTCGAGCAACTGAAAGCTTACCTTCGTATTTAAAAACAAGCATTGACAAAAAACAGAACAGAAGAAAACGTTTAGTTTAACAATTCGTGATGTTTATCCCCATAAACTGTGCCGACGCACACCTGATATCTATGGTCGGCCTGCAAAATTTGGGCTACCGATATCCATGTTGAAAATTCCATATTTGTACCAAAAATACAGCGTGGAATCAAGCTGTAGTCAAAAAAGTAAAAATTCGCATTAACAACGGTGATTATTTGTAATGTTTTCTTTCAACTACTATATAGATCATACGAATTTGTAGGCAATTCGATTAATTTTAATTAGGACTTCATCATGAACTAACATCACCGAGAGAAACGATTGATTTCAACGTCGAACTGAATTCGATATTCTTCGAAGGCTTTGGTTGAGAGTAGCACGAAATCACAAGTCGATTAAAAGTTAGCTTCTGCAGACCATTGATATTCAGGCAAATAGTATGAATGCTCAATGAGCTTGGCATTGTAATCTAAAGGTCTCAAGTTCTATTCTCGGTCTGGCAATTATTGTGTACAGATGAAATGTGTTCAAGTAGAACCAAAAAGGTATTCAATGCTCTTTGGTTCTGAATGGTATCTAACTGTGGTCTGTTTGTGACTATATCTACATTGCAACTATTATTATTATTATTCCCTTTGGTTCTGAGTGGAACATAAGACTTCAACCTGAGCACATCTTCACATTGTTCTGTTTTCTACCGTCCTCTTCAGCTGATGAGCTCCAGGATTGACCAAACTCACTCATCTCTTCCTCACACGATCTTTTCCATGTCACCCTTGCACTGACAACACACTCGTCGTTTTCCATTTGGACTCCACTCGAGCCATGGCCTGGCGTGAGATGTCATTCGGTGGCCTCTTCAATGTATGACTGATACATCTCTACTTTCTCCTACATATTTGTTGAGTGATCGGCTTTTGCTTGTCGGTCTGTTCCAAGACCAGCTGTGTGATCTTTACCATGGAGCTAGCGAGGCGGGCAGCTGTTGATGAAAGTCTCAAAAAGACCATTGGAAATCCTTTTCGTGTCATGTGGTACAAGTGTCTGATGCATCTTTAAGTACTGATAACTTCGCAATGGTGTTGAAAATGCGAATCATGTTCCTTGTGCTGAGTGGCTGCGTGCAAGAGATTTTCCAACTGACTTCAAGTTGATGAAGGCAGCTAGCGAGTATTAATTTGGTATGAAGAGAGCAACACGATTTGTTTTATTCCATTTCTGCGCACTTAAGGTTTTAGAGTTTCGACCATGCTTAATAAAACTGCTGTTATCATCATCATCGTCATAATGAACTGTCAATCAGATAGAATTATTTTTCATAATTAGTTCGCTTAAATAGCCTTTTAAATACGTTTTCTTCTAATATTGGTTGCACTATGATAATTCACATATCACAGGAAGATAATAAACATAGCTGCTATTAATATCATTGACAGGTCATTAAGAGATTTGCGTTATATATATATTATATATATATATATAATTATATTGAAATGCATAAAAGCTAACTGTAAACATGCCAGTCTCATTTTTCATAAATATATCGCATAAATGTCAACTTAGACTAATGATATCAGAGATTTCATTTTCCTCCTAATAACCAGATGGTGAATATAATTCATTTTAGCGTGCGATTGAAATGTAATCTGTATGTTAGTTCATTGGATTGCCGTGAATCCTATAGTTGTGAACTCAAGAACACATGAAGAGCACACTTAGGTTTCAAAAGTTCACTGAAATGCGTCAATATAACGACCAATATTCAAATATTTCAGTTTTGAACACTGCGAGGTAATCGGTAGGTTCTGTTGTGTTCCTTGTCAAACTTCCTCTTCAGGAACAACAGATTATGTAAAAATGCATAAGACCAAATGAACAACGTTATCTAGAATCCATAGGGTCTTTAAGTACTGTAGAAATGTACCATACAACAAAATTATAAATTTTAATAAAACATTAAGAAGACGAATTTCGCGAGATGATATCATTTCATAGTTTCTCTACAACAGCTCTACAACTAACATGGTTAACAATGATAAAAAAATGTTCCTGTACCCTGTGCCTAAGGACAAAATTCTGTGAACTCCATTTCAAACTGTATCTGCAAGTCCACCTGAAGCTGCGGTGATACTTATATACGTAGAACCAACAGAATGTTCCAATGTCGTTGAAAAGTACATGTCCTAAAATGGCTGCTAAATCATATAGAAAATCCTAACGCGATTAATCTTAATAGAAATCCATCATCATCCATTGCAAAACACTTATTAATGTCTGGTCACAAAATAAATATTAATGACTGTTTCACAATTATTTCACATAACTCTAATTCAAGGTTATTGAAGGTGATGGAAGCACTTTGGGGGATTAATCACATACAGCCTAAACTGTGTGTACAAAAAACAATCGACTTCAAACTTCGCCTACCCTGGACTACATGACCTATTTAAATATGATTGGTCATTAATATGTACTTTTGTGTTTTTATTTAACTGAGTAATTTTCATGAACTTTATTTTATCATTGTTAACCATGTTAGTTGTAAAGAAACTACGAAATGATACCATCTAGGGAAATTTGTCTTCGTATACAATTGGTGGATGGTGGCTAGCAGTGGAATCCAGGATAAAGCGCATTTCTTCCTATTTGAGACTCGTCAGCTGGATGTACCTGCATTTCTCAGTGAGTGATGATGCTCCCACCGAGGTTCGAACCCAGTACCCATAGTTTCAAACGCCAAAGCGTTATCCACTAGACCACTTGGGCCACGAGAGCCACCTCTTGTGCAACGGGTCATATTAATTATTGAATTCTTGATTTTCCCGTCGATTGATTGGACCGAAGTGCTCGGTCTCAGGTTGACATGTCGGCTTCTTGTGCAGATGCTTCGACGATGTCTGGGGATTTGATTTGTATACAATTGGCGGATGGTGGCTAGCAGTGAAATCCAGGATGCGCATTTCGTCCTATTTGGGACTCGTCAGCTGAGACCGAGCACTTCGGTCCAAACAATCGACGGGAAAATCAAAAATTCAATTCAATAAATTTGTCTTCGAATTGCCTTAATCAAATTTATCAAAGGGACTAATTGTTTTAATAGTTACAAATTACCTGCGAAGCTCACACAATACAAACTCGTTCCTCAGAAACAGTCGAAGCTGAAATAGTCACTCCATGGTGTGCATTCGTCTCCAATCAAACATAGCCAGAGTCTAACGACAACTTTTCAATCTCAATGCCACCACAAATCCGTAAACAAAAGCTGTAAGAAAATGGGCCAGCCAAAATGAGACTAATAAAACGGTCTGAATCAAAAAGACACATGCAAACGATAGAACAGTGATAAACGGCCAGGCTGCAAAAGGATTAGTAATTACAAAATTAGCTGCACTACATAAATACATATCATTACTGTGGATGGATTGTTCATCGAAGGGTTTTCAGACCACCTGTTTTAGTTCCTTTACGTTTCCAGTGGAACATAGGGCGTCAAGTTACAGGCTTAACGTTTTGATAGCAGTGGGGTTGCTAGTCCCACGCTAAACGTCCCCTCTTTTCCGGCCCTACAACTACCAGCTTAGTGAGATAAAATAGTCCGCAGGGCGGATATCGAACCACAGAATACATGCGTGGTAGGCGAGCATTCTACCGCTGTGCCACACCAATGCACTTCACACCGATTAATCTGCTACTTTCATGGCGTCAATATCCAAAAAGCGTGACATCTAGCTGTGGGTTAGACTTACATCACTATCAAACTCATTTCTTAACATGAAAAGATTTGTTAACCTAAATTTATTTTAAAAATTATACACTTCGATAAGTTTCTTGTACTTCAGAGACATGGATTCATTAGACTTAACAAGATACAATATTTTTCCACAATCACACAGTAAAAATGCGATGTGACAGCCTTCAAAACAGTACAGCAGATTGAAAGGGTGATAGTGACAAAAATGTCTGTATTTTGGGAGTCAGATGAAACTGCTTGCGGCAATGATGATCTGACGCCTAACTCAGACACCTGGAAGGCACACCACCTCTATGACGAATGAGAAGGAGTAAATAAAACTGCAAAACGAAAGTTTCAAAACTGTTTAGTTACTACTAACGTGATTATTAACAATAATAGAGTAACTTCAAAACGTCATCCAGTAAATAGTAATTGTCAGATATATATACAGTATACAAATTAATATGAAGTATTGATTTGTAAGGATTTGGTTGATTGATTGGAAGATTTCATCAAGAGCTGACATCAGTTAGAGAACCACTGGAAAACCTGAGAGTACTAGACAGCTGTATCGTCCTAGTTTGGGACTCTTTTCAGTGTACACCCACCGGGATTCGAAACCAGGACCTTCTAGTTACAAGGTTAGCAAGCTTACAGACCATTAAGCCAGTTGGATCAGATCAAATCACCCATGAATTCTAACTTCTGCCAATTCACAATATAGCACAACTGCTAGACAATGTCTTCGGCGAGTATTTGTCCTCACATCCAACCTCCTGCACCATACCAGTCACGAAATCACACAACACCACAGTGCATATGCTGTACAGATTTTTAAATCCGTGTAACTGCAAAGGTTATATGGGACCACTGGAATACAATTCATTGATCATAATATGACTTGCATACAGTAGAGATTTATGTAATTGAAATAATTCTTAAAGAATCATGCAAAGGAAAATTGTCTGCATATTCGTGAACAAATCAACAATTTGAATGAAAATATATGCATAGACGCTGTGATAGTTTTGGTGTATTCAGCTTGTGGCAGATGTCAGTCTACAGCAGACGCTCCAAACCATTGTTTACTACGCTTGACTAATTTTAGTCTTAATACCCACGTCGTCATCAATCGTAACAATGACGATAATAATAGTAGTAAACAAACGCGACAGTCAACTTCCATAAACGCAAAATAAAATGTTCAAAACACCAGAGACAATTATTTGGTTGAGTGAAAGATTTTCGCGTGATAACTTTCTCTGTTCTGAGTCAAAAATATTATATCAGACAATAAGGAATAAAAGGCGTAACTACAGTTAAATCAGATAACTGAGTGTATTGTGTGTTTTTTTTATTGTGGCTAGTGAGTTGAATTACTATTGAATACAAAATAGGTGGGGTTGGACTCGAAGGACAGCTAACTTTAGGTGTGAATGTGAGACATAAAAGAATGAATGAATGACGTATTTGTGAATTTATATGAATAAACACAGAATTTTAATCAGATGGCAGCCTCTGAGTTCTAGTCATGAAAATGGCAGGAAGGGTGTATATATAAAACAAGCAAATAGAATACGCCTAAACTAGGTTTTACTGATGGAATACTATTTTGCTAATGAAAAATAATAATTGAAATCGCTGAATCGGTGACACACACAGATTACAAGAATGAATTGGGAAAGTGATTGCCCTTTAACGACTTGTATTCGCTTTCAGCTTCTTAGTTGTAAATTCTTGCTGCAAGATACCAGATAGTGTCATGAATGATGTTTCCGATTGTGGTGAACCGTCATATGGGAAGGAGTTCTCATGGGAAGTGAGCAGACAGGAATACTTTGAACCGATTAGGGGATTCTAGAAGATCTGAACTAAGTGCATGACTTCTGTTTAATGTCACACAAACTTGAAGACTTACAGGCAGGAGCTGACAAGTTGGAAGAATGCGTAGCCAATGAAGACAAGACTTTGAGAAAACATAGATAAAATGTAGGTAGAGGATAGTAGAATGAAAACAACAAGCACTAATCCTTATTATTGGACGAAATTTGAAAGATTTGTCTTCCTTTATTTAAGTACATGTAGTCGACACGAATGATGATGTCGAAGTCAGTGTCGGAAGGTCAAGTCAGACCTTCGTCTTTCTGAAATATGTTTAAAAATCAGTTGCATTCAAAATAAGCAGTCACAAAATTAGATCGCCACACAGAAGGATTTCTAACAGTTTGCAGAATTACCTGAACAATTACTTCTGATGGCTTCATAGCGGGAACGAATTAGAAACGAGAAGCTGTGGAAACTAGCCAATCAAGAACCCAATGCTTACAAATGTTTTCAAGAAAATGGATGTTTTTTGGACGCAAGTTGATCAGACTACCGAGTGGTATCGCTTGCTGGGCCCTCAGGTAGAACTGGAGTGGGTAATAACGAGTTTAGCATGATTCCGTGGGTGACATGAACTAGTTCGTGTACGAAGGCGATGGCATAAAATTAGCTTTCCTGAAGACAACCGAATAGGGCGGCAGAGGACAGGAATCCAATTGTCGATGTAAGACATACTATTGACAAGCATTATTATGGTTAAATGAAGACCAAATCACATCGATAATAGTAATGATTTATTCGCGGTTAATGCGACGATTTATTAATCATTCCTCCTGTTAACCAAATAATAAGAAGAGACATCGGAAACCTTGCAAATACAAATCAAAAAATGTGTTTCATATGCCCTGTGTTTCACAGGCAAATTACCTGAAAACGTTTTGCATGAAACAGTAGAGTAGAAATGTAGTTAGAGATGTTTTATGAATAATAATTGTAACGGAATTACTTTTACGAAAATCCGTGTTGAATGATCCCATCACAATATTGACCTTTATTCGGCGATTTTAACTAACCGTGTAGTTAAAATCCATCCTTTTTCTAGTTTAAACATTATTTTTTATGAAATTTCCATATGATATGTTGACTTCATCCTTCATATATACGTCCTTAATTTAATTACTTCTCTTTGTATGAGGCATTTTGGAGACAAATTTCGCGAGATGATATCTTCGTTTCGTAGTTTCTATACAACTGCTTTACAACTAACATGGTTAACAATACAAATAAAGATCGTGACAATTACTCAGTTAAATAAAAAAACGAAAGTACATACTTATGATCAATCAAATTTGGGTCCTTATTTGCAGATATAATCAAGTCAAAATTAGAGAAACAAATTCAAGGTATGCTTTGGGAATTTATGCTTTATAAACGTTATGTATATGATACTCTCATTATTGGTAATAATAGTAAATCTATTGCAAACTGTATTGCCGTATTTAATCATGTTCATCCGAATATTCGAGTGATTTCCGAACTCGAACCGAATGACAAACTCAGTTTCCTGGATATTACCATGATTAGGCGAGATGATGGAACGATTCAGAGGTCTATGTTTCGTAAACACACATGGAGTGGATAATATTTTCAATTTATCAGTTTTCTTCCTATCCAGTATTAACGTTTCCTAGTAAAATGTTTGTTGTTTCCATCTCTGTACCTACCTACGGTGGACTCTACTTCAAACTGTATCTACAAGTTCAGCTGCAGCTGAGGGGACACATATATATATTGTAAAAATAAAGATAAAAAGTATACACATGAATAATTTTTGGTTTAAAATATCAAGTAGATCAAGTGGAAAAGATTCAGAATGAGAGTCGTAATAATAATAATAATGATAATAATAATAATCGAAGTAATAAGAGAAAAGTACATAGAATAATAAAATAAATAAATGTCTATCCCTCTACGGCCAAGGCAGCAGTAGGGATTGTACATACTTCTTTTGTACACAAAGGTCTGGCTTAAAGTCATGAATTGCCAAGGCCTCAGCTGTCTTTAGAAGTCTGTAACGAAGAAAACGCGGGAAGTTGGCATGAATTCTATATAAGACCTTGAAATCATGGTCAGGGATGACCGCGTGACAGGAGTCGATGAGGTGTTCTAAGATAGAGCTTCGCACACATTTCCTTTCTCCCTTGTAAAACCAAGCTGGAATATGTTCTCGTATCCGTGTGGAGAGCATTCTCTGACTATGGCCAATGTACCTTGCTCCACAAGAGCAGGTGAACTGGTAGATGCACATGGAGGCGGTCAGACGGGGGAGCTTATCTTTTACAGAGGTAGAGAACAGTTTGCGGCTCGTGAACGTCATATGTAATCTAGCTGCAGGGAACGTTTTACTAACTGATTTAGAAAGACGATTTTTGAGCATATCAGAAGGAATATCAAAAGGAATTTAATCCATTCACTCTGCTTTAGGATAAGGAAAATTTGTAGTTCTGATTGCGTCGACTCAGAACTGGACAATCGACTTCAACTGTCGCCTTCCATGGACTACATCACCTATTTAAACGTGATCGGTCATTAGTATTTACTTTAGTTTTTATTTAACTGAATAATTAATAATAATAATTTGCTTTATTCCAAAACAGTACTTGTGATGCAGAATGAAATTCTTAGCATTTATTTTACTACAGTATTGCATCCAGTTAGTACATGATCAATAAAATAAAATTCTACATAGATTAAGGGTAATCTCAGTTCATTATGACAACAACATATTGGCATGTCGGTAGCAAAGCCATAAAGTGAACAAAGTGTTTGAAGGTGTTAGAAAAGTAGATGGTGGCATATTTACTGTCGTAAGCAGGAGAAAGAAACAAAGCAGCATATAACAGAGAAAAAAGAGAGAGAAAAGGAAAAGAAAGAAAGAAAACGTTGTAACTATAAAAGATATGAGTTGGAAAGACGAGATCCAGTTGTTCTACTGATTATTTAATAAGTTGTAGGTATCACGCCTAATGCTTTCTTTATCCTACAGAACACGATCCAAGAAGGGTATGGTTGGGTTTTGTATTTACTAGAGAGAGCATATAGTTTTCTATATAGGCTTCTGGTTTTGCCTGATGAGATAGATGCAAGGCGAGAGTTGTGAATGGAGAGGGTGGTGTGAATTAGACAAAATGGATTTAACCCATTTTCCACATGAGTCCAAGTGGATGTCAACCAGAATATTAAAAAGCTGGTTAAGTGGCACAGTATACTGCATTCGGTTTGAGAAGACAAAATGCAACCAGTTAGTGAACCAGGGCTCAGTTTGTGTCATAGAGAGCTTATTTATCAAGAGACATCTATATACAGAGTCGAAAGCAGAAGTGAAGTCGAATGGTGAGACGATACTGTTGTGTAAGACGGCTACAGCGTCTAAAGTGCTCCTACCCTGTCTATAGGCAAATTGTTTGGGGTCTTCGAAGTTTTTAAGGGAGAGTTCGAGTTTAAGAAGTACTAGTTTTTCCATGAGCTTTAGAAACGTCAAAGTGATGGCAATGGGTCTGAACTTTACGTTCTTGCTATTTCCAGGTTCAGGGACAAGGACTATTTTAATGTCGTTTTGGAAAAAGAAGCATTTAGGATGTTAGTTAGAGGAGAACATGATGTTTAATTTATTTTTGTTAACCATGTTAGTTAAGTGAACACTAATCATACACAACGAGAAAAATGCGCATAACAAACTGAGTGAGCAGTGTGTCTAAAAAGAACAGCTAATGATAGGGTTATTTTTTGACGTTGCCGATATGATTACTACCTTAGATTAAAGATAATTATCCTTCTAACTGCATAGCGTGCACCAACAGCAATCTTATGTCGTCAATTTAAATCTAGTCAGATTCACATGACTGCCATTATTATTATTTATGTTACCTTGGGTTCCTAGTGGAACATAGTGCTTCGACTGCACGTCTCCGTTTGCATCTGTTTATGCTGTACTTTTCACCTGCATCCATATCAGTCCATACACTTTCAACTCCTGTTTACACGATCTCCTCAATGTCCTACTCGAGCAATGCTCTGAAGCGCACGCGATGTCACCAACCGGCCTCGTCAGCGAGTGTCCAATCCATCTCCACTTCCTCCCGCATATTTGTTGGGCGATTGGTTCTTGATTTTTTGTTCCCATAGTTTCTTGCTGGTGCTGATTCTTTCCGGCTGGGCCATCTGATCTTCAGTATAGATCCAGCGAAGACAGTTGTTGATAAAGGTCTGCAACAGGGTGTTGGAAATATTCTTCGTGACCCGCCAAGTTTCTGATCCGTTTAGAAGAACTGACTGACCTGACGTTTGTATTGAAAATCTCACTGAATTTTGTTGTTGATGTTGAGTGACGAAGATTTCCAGATTGGTTTCAGGTTGATGACTGTGTTTCTCACCTTCCTGATTCTCGCTCGATTTGACATCCTCGTCCGTTCCGACTGCCTGTAGTTTAGACAATACCCCCTAGATAAGTGGATGAAGTGACCACTTTCGTATCCCTTCCGTTGATGGTGATTGGCGCTGAATGTTTCTGTTGTTGTTGTTGGCTGGTTATATTCATCACCTCCGTCTTGTCTATGTTCACTTGGAGTCCTGTCTTCGCCGGCTGCTTCTTCAACCAGTTTGTCGATCGGTTTTCGCTTGTAAGCCTTCGATTTTGTGTGACATCAAACATAAATCATCCACACGCGAAATCCAGGTCTTCTAGGTTCTTCACGTCGGTCCAAGGTATCCCTGTCTTCTAGTTCCCCACTGTCTGACGCAGAATCCACTCCACCACAATTAGGAATATCATTGGTGATAATAAGCACCCTTCTCTGACTCCTCTGTTTACTTCAGGCGCCTCGTTGAGTTTTCCATTGTGGATCACTTGACATTTGCCGTTATCGTATAGCTGTTGAATAAGGTTGATGAATATTTGATGTACGCCGTAGTACTCATCATGAATGAGTCATCACCTGTTCACCCAGATATCTGCAAATTTCTAATACCCCTAAGACAAATAGGAGAAAACAAAGAATGTTATAAAACTCAAGTTTCAATGTTGTGTGATTAAAATTGATATGATTATGAACAATACATTTTGTTCGAAACTTCGTCATCCAGTAAATAATACTGTTTTACGGTGTGTGTGATACATCTAATGAACAAACTAATATGGAATTACTTACTACCACAGTGCCCAAGTTTTACACTTATAGTTATATGAGCTAATTTTGTTGTGCAGAGCTTTTCTGGCGTTTAGAAAGTCACTTTGTCTGTGTGAATGTTTAATGGCACGGCTGAAGTGATTTAGAGTTCTTGATTTCACTACTGATGAACATAATCACACATAGGTTCAGACCCTGAACAATCATCTTTTCACATATTTTCCATATGACAAATAACAAATACATACACACACACACGCAAACAAATCTAATCTTTACAAATCGACTATAGAAGAGTAAACACAACAACAATTTGACATTAGTCATTACAAATATATCTGATGACTGTTTACATATTTCTGTTAGTAAAAATGTCTATGGACAAGTAACCTTCAAATAAACTGACTTCAATTTATGTAAAAATTTTTTTGACTTTATATTTTGATGATTAATGAAAATCCAAATAAATCTGCTGAAGTAGCTGTGACTTACACGGTGAAACGTTCAGAAAACAGATCTTGTTTTGATTTTCTTAACACTCTGGGATTAGTTTAAATAATTTATAATGAATCAGTCTGACTCGGCGCTCAAATTATTCCAGAAAGTCGTAACACCTACGTTCTCTTTTTTCTATCTTTTGAAGGAAGTTGCGGACGACGATATAGTAGGACGTGGCAATCATTTTTATTTATTTATTTTTATTTTTTTTTTGATTTACAGCTTGATTCCACACTGTATTTTTGGTACAAGTATGGAATTTTCAGCATGGATATCGGTAGCCCAAATTATGCAGCCCGACCATAGATATCAGGTGTGCGCCGGCGTGGGCTCGAACCCGGACCATGTGCATGGTCGGCGAGAGTCCTAACCACTGTGCCACCGACGCACAGAGAATAATAGTTCTGGTAAAACACAAATCATTTTCGACGATTTTCTTCTTATTAACTTTACAGTTTTCATTACTACCCTATTTTCTCTCATACTTAGCACAAATTACCTCAACTTTACACATAAACAGATGATAGAAAAAGAAGGTTAGCATTTCCCCCAACGTAAAACAACTGCACATGTTACAACAGATGTTAATTAGTCACAAAAAGCACAGACATCAAAATTTTACGAAATGCCAGATGTATGCACTTTTGTTATTTTGATTCCAAATGGAATATCAGGCGCGCAGTATGTGAAATGGTCACTTTTTGTGTGAAAATATGCGCGTTGATGTTGTATACACGGCTGAAAAGGAATAAAATTTTAACTTTAAGTCTAATTTTCGAAGAAGACGTTTGAAATTTCAGAACAACTGGAAAACTTCACATATTTGATTCTTTTGATAAATTTTGACAGAGAAGGAACGACCAGATTTGCAGTAAAATATTACATCATCATTCTATTTCACAGGTTCTACCTATGAACTACCTTAAATTACAATGATTATGCTTAATGACTATGATGTATGCCAAGTAATACACAACGGGAATTTCATGGGATGATTCGAAGTGAAAGCGGGGGTAAGACAGGCTGGCTGGCTGCCCACAATCTTCAGTGATTCTCCTGATTGCGGGCAGTAGACTGAATAATGCAACAGACAGCAGCGGGAACTGAGAAGACAGGCATTAAAATGGACCCACACAAATCTTGGACGACTGGAATTCGCCGATGATATATATCTGATTTATTAAAAACTTGAAGAAATGCAAGTGGAAAGAAACAAGGTGGTGATAGGTGAATCATCCAGAGAAAATAGGACGACGATAGGTGAACATGAGGGAAAGAGATGTGATGAAGATTCCTGACCAACAGCAACAACAACAGATAACTATCAGCATGAATGCAAAAAGTCTAAAAGAAGCAACCTGCTTTAACTGCCTACTTGAGAAGCATCGTTTCAACCGCAGGTGGATGGAACTGACGATGCTTTGAAAGTGATGATCGGGAAAGCAAGGCCAGCACTAGACATGAAAAATAAGATCCTGATTCTCAAACCCAATGTAAAGCAAGTGGTACTTTGTGGATAAGATAATTGGTGCGTCATGATAAGCACCCCGAAAGAACTACAGACCTTCGTCAGCAACTGGCTTCGCTAAATACTCAATATCAGATGGCTAGTAAACATTAGCGACGAAGGTATCTGGCGGGGAACCAACCCAGCAGGAACCGACTGTGCAAACATTATGCAGCAAGACATCGAGTTAGGTAGATTAGCCATACTCTGAGAAACAAACTATCGTATGTGGCATCGCAAGCCAGTCACCGCTCGAGTGTAAACTGGTCGAAAAGGAGGCGGCGAGTTGGTCGTCAGTGCGAAAGTGACATGTAGGTCATGTGAAGAGGAGATAAAAACGTTATCAGAGAACCGAACGCAATGGAGACGTTTGGCTGAAGCCCTATATTCCTTCAGGAACTAAAGGAAACAATAATAGTACATAAAGATATTTCATACTTCAATGTTTGAAAGGTAATAAAGAAAACATTATAAGATGAACCCATACGAAAAATGAGGACTACAATTCTTAATTTAAGTCACTATCAATTTCTATGCTTTCAAACTATGAAATTAAGAGGATTCAGATAGAGAACGCGACCTATTAAATCATTGGGCTACCGAAATTATTTTCCTCCAAAATGCTTAATTTCATCTGGATTTATCATTGTTTTAATCATCCAGTTATATCAAATGACCTATCCATAAACTTGCGCGATGATATAACTTGCTCCCAAGTAAACGCTGTACAATTCTTCAACGAAATGAAGATATACTTCAGATTATTAATTTACATATGAATCCTGTGTGAAGAAAAAAGTACTTTGGAGCTGAATACACTGAAAATTTTGTACCATATATTCGCATACTGTCTTAAATAAAGCTTTACCATTATTATTATTAAGACAGAAAAAAGAAAAATCTAATAAACGGTGTTAACATGTACGTCTAAACAGCAACTCAATAGGTTTAAAGTTCATCAAATTGATTACTTGATTAGTGAGGTCAGCTCACTAATGTGTTCGACTAATCGGTGTAAGTAAAGTGATACGGTTACGGAGGCAGTGAGAAACTGACTATACACTATCATTCTGTCAGCATAAGTTAGGTCTTAAACGTCTGACTGCAGTTGTATCAGCAGTTGTAGTCAATTCGCTGCCCTTGTTATGTTTAATATTTTAAAAGAAATCTCGACGAATTGACTTGTATCTACAAGGTGTCTGTTAATATCTGTGTAAAACTTGGGCATTGTGGTAGTAAGTAATTCCATATTAATTTGTTTATTAGATGTATCACACACACAGTGAAACAGTATTATTATTTACTGGATGAGGTTCCGAACAAAATGTATTGTTCATAATCATATCAATTGTGATCACACGACTTTGAAATTTGAGTTTTATAATTTTCTTTGTCTTCTCCTATTTGTCGTCGTCGAGGTAGTAGAATTTTCCAGATATCAGGGTGGACAGGTGTTAAATCATTCCTATTACATGTATTCTCTGTCAGTTGATTCGATAAACAAAGCTTCTGTTATCAATCTCTCCCTCCCTACATCCTGTGACATTAGATTTTAAAACTGTCATCCTATCCAATCCTATTGTACGGTTATGTGTAACTGCAGGTAGTGCTATAACTGAACTATTCTCTGAATTTCTTATATTATTCTGGTCAACCAATCTAGACTTTGCCAGCTTTTTATGTTCGACTAGCATGACTGCCTCTGTTCTACTAGTTTGACCTATGTATTTGACCTGACAATCATTGCAGGCAGGGTATTAGATAAACTAAATTGTTTTGTTTTAATGGCTCTACAGGATCTTTTAACCGATAAAGCTTGTTCCTAAATGAGTTTGTGGGTTTGAATGCCACTTTTATTCCTGCCTTGTTAAGAATTCTGCGTAAGGTGGTTTCCGAGGTTCCTTCCTTGTATGGAATTACTGTTGATGATTTACATTCCTTATTGTTGGTGTCGTCATTAATATTTTTATTATCACTATTATTATTACCATTATTATTATTATCATTATTATTATTATCACTGTCACTATTATTATTTATTTTATTTTTACATATTTCTTGACTAATTTATCCGCGTAATTAATAAGTTTCAAGGCTTCTTTTATGTGTATCACTTCCTGTCTTAGATTTACCTTGGTACTACTTAGTTTTTGTGCTCTGTCATTTAAACATTTCACTAATCCTATTTTTGCTGACATAGGATGGGATGACCGGAAATCCAAATATCTTTTTGAGTGTGTGGGTTCTCTTAAACACTAGTGTTTAACTTCCCATCTTCTTTTCTTTTTACGTTGCAATCTAACATTGGAAGTTCTCCTTTCTGACTTTTCAATTCATAAGTGAATTGAATTGCCTCTACCTTCGAGTTGATGTGTTCGAAAAATCTATCTATACCTTGTGTTCTAAGTACAGTGAATGTGTCATCTGTGTCTGTTAATTGCACTTTGTAAATATCTGCTTCTTTTTAAGCATTGGCTGGCTTCCCTTGATAGTGAACACCACGTGAACGTTTGGAAAGGATTAGAAACAAAGAAATCTGGCATCAAGTCAACCAAGAACATCCTCTTATAAGAATGGCGTAAAACCTTGCTGTGAAGTGAATATAATTTGAGGAATCTGATGACTGACCTCAAGCGTTCTGACTGTCACTTGGAACTTGAATGAAAAACCACTCGTTAAGCATGGATTTAATTGTGACATAGAAGTAGTTGTGTGGGCAAGAATTTTTTTCTTTTTTTTTGATTACAGCTTGATTCCATACCATATTTTGGTACAAGTATGGAATTTTCAGCATGTATATCAGTAGCCCAAATTTTGCAGGTCGACCATAGATATCGGGTGTGCGTCGGCGTGGGCTCGAACCTAGGACCATGTGCATGGTCGGCGAGAGTCTTAACCACTGTGCCACCGACGCACACGATCGATTATGAGAAACCGTGTAGTCAACAAAAAAGATAGAGTGGATCGAGTGAAGTGCAGATGTTCAGCTGAAGGCCTGCATTTTACTTAGAATTCAACGAAGTAATGATAATTATAATAATTCAATGTGATTTCCTATGTTTAATTTTGAATTTCCTATAATACCTTCATTAGATACCCAGCAGGTGTCAACTCACTCAGAATCCATCAGTTGGCTGAAACAAAACCTTAGTAATGCGTAGGGACACTATAATTAGGACACATGTGAAATAGCGACAGCGAAATCCTATAAACTACGCACCACTGATTATCTGAAGTAGAGAGACTTTCTACAATCCCATATGGCAGTATGTAAATAGTTATTCATACTAACTCAATTTTTAAAACCCTGTTGGCATTAATTTATGTAAATTAAACTTCATTTCTTCTGACGTTTATGTTATTGAAAAGACAGAATTTAAAAATAAAACTTTTCCCAAGGGCAGACAGTAGGCATGATCAAATATGCAAACATTTCAATGATAATTATTAAAACAATAATTATTCAGTTTCATCGGTAGTAATTACTGGAAACTAATTACTGCTTTGAAGCTGAATGCCGAAACAAAACTATATTCCTATACTAATTATATAATCTTCAACGAGTTGATCAATTGCGGAAGTCCCCTTCACCATGCTACATCTAATTTGGCACGCAAAGTATAATATACGTCATCATAACTGTGGTGATTTCATTCCTGACATTTACACCAATTTGTGCAGAAAATACGCCTGATTCTCATTGAAATCGCAGTTTTCATTAACATTATCATCATTTTATTATGATATCCTCTTTTCTGGAGTGTATTTCAGAAGCACATCACCATTTGACTGAATTCTACGACTTCTTTTCAGTTGTTACCAAGATTTCCTATACGGCTTAATTTTTATCTCATATGATTCCCATAATACACTCAAAATCATGCTCAACAACTCGTCGCCTCATCCGAGTTTCATTTCTACAGGGTGTCTCTGATGTCACTCAACTGTCTTTTTGAATTTCTTTTTGAATTCATCTTCATTTGCTTTTGTTTATGTGTAAGGTGGGGGGTTGGTTCGTTGATAGACTTCCGTGTTGCCTGTACTTTTTGTTCATTGAGCGTGGAGCAAAGTGAGTTGTTGATGAAAATATGAAAAAGCCTGTTGGAAAGGTTTCTAAGCTTGTGTGACATTGGACACGTTGCCGAATTGCCAGTACCTCCGCCATATACAAACTGACAAATCTAACGCCTCAACTATTTTATGGTGACAATCTGATGATAACTTTGGTGCAAGTGAGTGGTCTGAGTTCACCAAGTGCTTGATGATCGAACTGATAGTTGTCTTAGTATGCTTCGTTTTAGACACTATGGATAGTGACAAATATACACAGAAAAGGAATTTCCAGCGTCTTGTTCTCGCAAACACTTTACACAACTTAAGATATGTAATCTGTGGAAGGTAGATAGACTGAATAACTTTCTTCTGATCATACGGAGTACTTTTGATTATGGTTAAGGTTATGACTACTGCCTCAGTTATGCTCAACAACTGACAACATACGAATGAGTGATGAATTTTAAACACACTACTGAGGCGAAGAATCTTTTAGCTATTTTTTTAGAAGTTTCTATGGCAACCATTTATCTGCCGCATCTCCTCTAAACGGTTGTGCTAGTACATGCCTTTCTTCCACTTCATTTGCGGTTAAAGGGAGAACGAGAACACAAAAGAATTCGAGCTGTTTGTGTCTTGGGAATTTATCAATCACTAGGCTCCTCTAGTTAAGTACGTTGACCTTCTCAAGGTAGAATGCTTGTCAGTTCCCAGCTGATGCACTCCTAAAAGGCTAGTTAACCTGTGGTAAGACTGGGTTTAGGAGGGTGGGTAGCAACTTTACTTCATAAGAAACATAATCACACCTAAATGTTCGAAGCTGAAACGGTTGAAACTCAAAGGAATCAAAAACATTATGCAGAATTGTTTTTTCTTCAACATTTAAAAGTCAACTAAGTATTTATAACCCTAGAAAGCACACTGTGATTCCATTCACAGCATGAGAATTAAACTCATTGAAGAACAGACTTTTTTAAAGTGGTTTCTTGGTGCAGGCAAACAGTGTTCTCCATAAGTCTAGCGCTATCATTTGATTTTCAACAGAAACCCACGTTTACTACAGATTACTTTAACGTAAAATTTTATTTCCTGGAATAAATTGAGCGCCGAGTCAGATTGACTCATTATAAATTATTTATTTATCTGCTGAAGAAGCTGTGGCTTACACAGCGAAACGTTCAGAAAAATCTTGTTTTGATTTTCTTAACACTCTGGGATTAATTTAAATAATTTATAGTAAAATTTAATTGTTTAGAAAATTAGTGTCTGTTCTCTGATTGGACACTAGTAACTAGTGTTACTTGTCTAGTCCTCTCTTTGGTGCAGACTGAATTCTGTCAGTCAGGTTTGCACTGTGGCCGCCATTCTAGGAAGTTCATCATCAGGGTGCACACTGGTTTTACGATAGTAAATGGTTGGAGGCAGTCGGACCTAAGTTTTGAGCTAGTTCGCACTCGTCAGCAAGGCGTATCCACACACTTGAAGTTGTAAAGTGACGAGTGCCAAATAGCACGAAACCTAGGTCGAAGGCCTCTGTCGATTGCCTCCATCCATCTAGTTTGTGCTCTTTTCAGATTCCATGTGTCCATTCCTTAGCAACAGAGGAAAGTGAATTTATAAGAACACCTTTCTTAACATGAAATATTAAACAAAAAGGAACAGAACTCTCAGGTGTAAGAGAAGATGTTCACCTAGCGCATTTGATGTCAGTAAGGATATATTGTCATCTGACAAAAGTTTGGAATTCATCAACTATTGTATTCCGATCAACTGCCACATGGTCCTGTGATCCTGGAAACATCAAGGATGCTACTAATGAAGATTCCTTAATTAGGATAAATCTCTCCTCAATAGGCCATGGTGCTGGAAGTGCTTTAAATAGTGATTATCAACAAATGAAATTTTCATAATTCAATACTTGAGAATCATATGGTGTTACGTAACACTTCACAGCGGCACAGTCATTTTAGAGTCGAAAAAATTTCATTGATATAAGAACAAAACTTGTGCACTGTGGTTGAGTGTAATTCCATTGCGGGTAAATTTTGTTTTGATAATGTCTCACAGTGTAGTACAGTAATGTTTACTGATGACGTTTCGAGCACAATTTATTGCTCGTAATAATATCAAGGTAATCACACGACTTCCTAACTTCATTAATACAGTTCCATTATTTTTCACTTGATTTGATTGGTAATAGTATTTTCCATATTTCGGGTATGAGTGTTGAATCATTCCTATTGCATGTGTTGGGTGTAGACTCGATGAACCAGGCAGGATTCAGTATTCAACCTTTCTCTCCACCTACCTAGATTACTTTTTAGAATTTCAACCCTCTCCCAACCAATTGTGTGGTTGTGTGCTAATGCATGTAGTGCAATTGCTGAGCTTTTTTCTAAATTACTTATCTTCTCGGGTCAACCATTCTTACCTTAGCTAAATTCTTATGTTCTGATAATCTGACTATCCCTCACAAACTAGTTTGACCTATGCAGTTGATCTCACAGTCATTGCTTGGTATTTCGTGAATTATATTATTTTGTCTAATTGGATCAACTGGGTCCTTTAACCTACAGAGCTTGTCCTACCTGAGTAAGTTTGTAGTTTAAATGCCACCTTAATTCATGCTTTATTAAGAATCCTACATAGTGTCTCAGATGTCCCCTCTTTATATGGTATAACTGTAGATGACTTATATCCTCTCTTATTTAGGTTATCATTATTAGTTCCACAATTATTTTTATTTTGTCTTTGGTCTTTACTGATCTTCCTAATGAATTTTATAGGATAGTTATTCAACACCAATGCTTCTTCTTTTTGTTTCATTTCGTCATTTAGGTCTCTTTTGTGGTACTTAGTGCTACTGCTCGGTCTGTTAAACACTTAACTAAGCCTGCCTTTAGAGACAGTTAACGGATGAAATGAATTAAAGTCTAAGTATCAATTAGAATGAGTTGGTTTTCTGTACACACTAGTGTGTAGTTTACCTTCTTCTATTCGTTTTATTTTACAATCTAACACTGGAGCTAATTCTTCTTGTTCATTTTCCGATTCAAATGTGAATTTTATTCCCTCAAATTGTGAGTTTATATGTGTCAAGAAGCTAGAGATGTGTTTAGTTTTCAACACTGTGAAAGTGCCATCCACATATCTCCACCATATTTTTGGACCAGGATTAAATGTATTAAGAGCATTATTTTCCCAGCTGTCCATAAATATGTCTGCTACGATAGGAGATATTGGTGGTCCCATCGCTACACCTTCAGTTTGTCCGTATATTTTGCCTTGAAATTCAAAGGTAGTAGATGTGAGGCACGACTGAATTCCTAAAATAATTTGTTCAGTGCGTAACTTCGTCCTATATGTGAGTTCAGGAACCGCAGTTAATCCTTTTTTAACTGCTTTTCAGGCCATATTGATTGGTATGCTAGTATAAGGACTAGTTATGTCAAAACTAAACCTTGGTTCATCATTCTCTAGTTGAATGTCGGCAATATTATGAATATCTGCCATTTTGTGGTAGATATGGAGATTAATTTTCAAATGGTACACAGATAATATCAATTAGCACCATATTTTGTCAGAGTGCTATGAATAAATGGTAATGGAATGAATTTCTCATAAAGAGGAAAGTAAGTAAATAAAGATATCACGTACAATCTAAAGAAATATTTAACGACGTATATGCCGTTTCGATAACGTGGTATTTTTGCTAACACATGGACTTTTTAAGATCTTAACAGTGATCGAGCCTGACATTCTTTTAACCTAACATCAAATAAGCATCACTTATCTGAGTATTACAAAGTACTACTCGTGTACTTTTTAATTGCTTCACCTTCCCAGTAGAACATGAATATGGTGCTGCTAGCCCCATTCTCAACCTTCCCCCTCTAACAGTCTTATTACTGGCTAAGCGAGGTAAAGGAGTGCGTCAGCGAGGTTCACAACATTGTCTAATAACCGACCTTCGTCACTTATATACTACATCGTATTTTTATGAATCTGTCAACATCAGTCTACTTGATATGATTTTGAGCAATAGTTTGTGCTCGAAACGTCATCAGTTAATATTACTGTACAACAATGTGTGAATTATCAAAATATAATCGTATCCATAATGGAGTTATACTCTACCACAGTGCCCAAGTTTAGTACTTATATCAGTCTATTTCAGGTATGCAGCGAAATGAAGGTATTGTGGATTAAGGATCTGTAATGCTTTCAATTGGTTTTCACATGTTTACTTACGGGTGAAAAATAGGTCTTCTGGCCTTGGAAATTTCAGGAGCAGCATCCAATTTTACAGTCTAGGATTTGCTAGTCTCAAATCTAGCCGTAATTTGTGTTTGAATTACTGTCACTCAATTAACGAGATGAGATTTAATAATGAGTCAGCCGTGAATCAAATCAAGACCTCCTACATGGTTGGTAAGCATTCAACCATCAAAAACCACCCGTAAACGTCATTTGCTAATCATAGTGGGTTTTAAACATAAAACACTATCAAATAACGTCATTAATCAAAGATATTAGAGTCCTAGAAACTAAGATTTATGTAAACAACATATGGACATATATACGAAAGTAGTCAGTTAAATATCCAAAGATTTTTGAATGGAGATTGTGGTCACACTGATACTAGACAGAGGACAAGGTGATATAACTCATTTCGAATCAGAAAATAATTTTGTATCCGATTTGTGCGTCGATGACACAGCGTTGAAGCGCTAGCCGACCACTCAGTTGATCCGGGAATTTATCCCCACTCGATGCACCCCTTTACCTTGCTAAGTCAGTTATGAGACGGGTAAAGAGGGAAATTTGCGGATGAAGGTAATAACTCCACGGTGTAAAATTGAAATATCACTTGTGAAAAAATTCGAAATCGCTAGCTTAAAGCCTTATGTTACACTGGGGACGTAAAGAAATAAAGAAAAAAATAATATGGTACGGAAAAAAGCCATCATCGTTCTTTTTTTTAATATTCCGCCAAAATTTCAATGTTACAATTAACAAACAGTCAATTAGAAATACTGTTGTACTCATATAATCAATTTAATTATACACACGATTTAAATTTGATCTAAGCAGTATTTGTACACGTGCTACATCCACAGAATCGCTTCCCAATCCCGTAGAAGTATTAGAAGTGTTTATGATAATCGAAGTGAGGACGGGAGTGAGGCAAGGCTGTCTACTATCACCAATGATCTTCCTGATTGCAATTGATTGGATAATGCGACAGACAACGGCAACCAACGAGGGAACAGGCATAAAATGGACTGACACAAAAGACTTGGAGGATCTGGATTTCGCCGATGATATATGTCTGATTCCCGCATCAAAGATAGGACTTCACGTGAACATAGATAGAACAGAGGTGATGAAGATTCCTGGCCAACACCAACAGCAACAACAACAACAGACAACAATCAGCATAAGTGGAGAGAACCTGAAAGAAACAGCCTCCTTCACCTACCTGGGAAGCATCGTCTCAACTACAGGCGGAACTGACGAGGACATCAAAGCAAGAATCGGAAAAGCAAGACAAGCTTTCATTACTCTCAAATCTGTGTGGAGGTCAACAGCACTCAGCATCAAAAATAAGATCCGGATTTTCAACTCTAATGTAAAGTCAGTGCTACTATACGGATCAGAGACTTGGCGAGTCATAAAGAGCATCTCAAACAAACTTCAGTCCTTCATTAACAACTGTCTCCGCTCAATACTCAAGATCAGATGGCCGGCCAGAAAAGATCAGCAACAAGGATCTCTGGGAGCGAAGCAACGCAGCAGGAACCGATTGTGAAACAAATAGGCAGAAAGAAATGGAGATGGATTGGCCATGCGCTGAGGAAACCATCAAGTGACATCACTAGACAAGCCATTGCTCGAGTGGAACCCGAAAGGGAGGCGGCGAGTTGGTCGTCAGTGCAAGGGTGATTTGGAGGAGGTCATGCGAGGAGGAGATGAAAGCATGTGTACAGACCTGGAGCAGGGTGAAAAAGTTGTCAGAAAACCGAAGTCAATGGAGGTGCTCAGCTGAAGCCCTATGTTGCTCTAGGAACTAAAGGATACAATAATAATAAATGATAATCGGCGTTTGAGGTCTTCGACAGAATGGTTTAAGGCAACAGTGGAGAAAATTGATGGTGATAAGGAAAAAGACGCAACATACATGTGGGATAAAAATAAAATTGAATGTAGGATCCATGTAGTGGACTTTAAATCTCATAGCTTCATAGGATTCTGTTCCACTCAGGACACAACAGAATGATAAAAGTCTATTCTCTCATATAAAGATCCCCATCTCCGCTATTCAGGCATATTTGTTTTCACATTTAATCGATTTATCATATAAAGAGTTCACTCAGTTTCATTTAACTGCCGAATAATTCATTTGTATCCTATCTCACATTCTAATTGAAATAAATCAGGATTGATGTTATCAAAGAACAGAGAAGCCTACATCCAACAAACCCACACACAATTTCAAAAATTGAACTGAATAACATTTTGTTTGCTTTTTTTTCATTGTAGTAATTAACTGCGTTTTTTGGTTGTGATTAATTTAGCCATAAATTTGAATGTTTTTTTTTGATTTATTGTCAGAGCGTTTTAATTCATTTAAACAGATCGATTTGAATTGAACATTGAACATGGATTTAGTATCTTCAAAACATTTAAGAAAACAAAATCACAACTAGAGTGAAATTGTTTTTTTGTTTTTCATTAATTTTGTGTTGACAAAATGAGAAATTAACTCTCACTTCGTTTAAATGAATAGTTACATGATAAGGCGATGTGTTCTGTAGGCTTACAGTTAAGAAAAGTTTGAATCGTTTGAAGTAGTAAAGACGGGAGTAAAAAAATAGACTGACCGGCTGGTTCCCTACTATCTCCGACGATTTTCCCGATTGCAAAAGGCTGGACAATGCGACAGACAGCAGCGGGCAGAGAGGAGACAGGCGTAAAATCACTCACACAAAATACTTAGGAGATCTGGATTTCGCCGATGTGATGTTTTAATGCCTGATTTACCACAAATTGGAAGATATGCAAGTGAAAAGAAACAAAGTAGCGATATAGGCAGCATCAAAGATAAGACAAATATAGGTGAACATAAAGAAAACAGCGGTGATGAAGATTCCTGGCCAACTGCAACACCCACAACAGGAGACAATGATCGGCGATCAAAATAAATGGAAGGAATATGAAAGAAGCAACCTCATCCACTTACCAACCTGAATAGTGTCGTTTCAACTACAGCGTGCGGAACTGATGAGGGTATCAAAGTGCGAGGGTCGGAAGAGCAAGATAAGCTTAGATTTCTCTCAATTCTGTGTGGAGGTTAACAGTACACAGCATGAAAAATAAGATGCAGATTTTCAACTGCAATATGAAGTCTGTGCTGCTATAGCGATGAGAGACTTAACGCAGAGTGATGAAGGGTGCTTCAAACGAACTACAGACCTTCGTCAACAGCTGTCTTTGCTTAATAATCACGATCAGATGGCCGGCCAGAAAAGACCAGCAACAAAGATCTCTGGCAATGAACAAACCAACTCAGTAGGAACCAATTGTGCACAACAAATAAGCAGGAAGAAATGGAGGCGGATTAGCCAAACTCTGAGAAAATAAACCAACAAGTGAGCGATATCTCACTCCAGGTCATCAGTCGAGTGGAACTTAGGCGAATAGGAAGCGGTAAGTCCGTCGTCAGTGAGAGGGTGACATGCAAGAGAATGTCATGTGAAGATGAGATGAAGGCGTGTGAGCAGACGTGAAGCTAGGTGATGAAAACGCTTGAAGAGAACCGAATGCAATCGAGGCATGCTGCTGGAACTCAATGTTCCACTGGTAATTAACAGAAAAAATAATACATCTTCAAACTAAACCAATTAGTGCCATGGAAAATAACCATGGTTACTTAAATCTGAAATAATAGTCGGAAATCTATTAAGTTCTGAATGAGAATGGCGGCAGATCGTTTAGCTTTGAATGTCGAGTTTAAATCGAGACAAGCAGTAAGAAAGTTTGGCACAAGCTGTGGCTGCCTGTCTGAGAAACGACGAGGACATCAAACAGTTTAATTTTTCTTTGATTATTTGTTTTTAAGTGAGACAAATGAGAGAGAATGAGCAGGTTTAGTAATGTTTCCAGTCAAACTGATCATTCACACCATCAGTCAACTTCATAATATAAAAATGAAAAGATTACCGGTAGTTCATTGAAGTACAGTCAAATCAAATTTGATCATAATGAATGTGTCAGTCACATTTCCTCACTCACATACAGAAGCAGGACTAGACTTTCTTTTCCAACTATCGAGAAATGTGTTCAAAATCTTCTGGGGACATTGATAGTGTCATTGCAATTCCATTTGTTTATTCGCATATTTTTTATTTACAAATTTCACTAGAGCAAAGTTTAGAACTTCATTATAGATAAGATTTTATTCTGATAAATTACACAGTGTTAAACAGTGGAGGCTAGACATAACTTAAAATATAGCAATATTTCATCCAATGAAAGCTTCATCTCATTTGTTGAGTCAATTTACTTCTAAACTGCTTTCAGAGATAATTAAATCGGAATAGTGGTGCACAAACGGATTGTGGTGAAAATAGTCATTTTTTTTTCACTTTCTTCTAATTGAATCCTTATTTCATTATAGATATGATTTTGATAAATCACATAGTGTTATGCAGTAAAAACTTTTTACTGACATTAAAAACAACGACTTTAGATCTAAGTTTATTTCAGCATTTTGAAGGTGAAATCTTATCTCAATAGAAATTTGAAGCATAGCATATCATAACTTCTATGTGATGATTTTCCGAGGATATGATAGCTACCTAGACAGCTTTTTTGGTAAAAAATGACATCAATTACAGAATTATTTGAAACCAAAGAGTAACATATAAGTGTTTTGGGCTATTTTAGAACTATTTACCGTTATGTACTCATAACCCCTCCGAAGTTCGAAGTTGTGAGCTACATAGCATATGACAAATTCAAAAGTGTTCTGCTTTTTGTTTGGTAATGTAAAGCAAGTTCCCTGATAAGGTTCATAGCGTACACTCTTTGGGATCTTCGAAACAGTTTAAAACAGCAGCTACCTATCCACGGAATTTCCTTGGTTTCATTAAATGATGTCAGCTTTTGGCTAACTCAACCGTGAAATCTTATCATTAATGCAAAATCATCAGTAATGTGTGTGGAGTTTACTTAAGTTTATACTTTATTTTCGAGTGTTTGTTTGTACGGATTTCAATGTTTTCAAGATTGATTATGAACTCAGTCGAGTTAGAAAACCAATGGAACCCCGAGAGCAGTGAACAAGTGCCTTGCTCTCCCACTATTCAGTAGTACGCATCTATGACCCGATCAACGATAGAACCTATAGAAGTTCAGGTTACAATGCTAGTCGATATACTGTTCAGCTAGTGGGATAAAAATCACTGTCATTAATTCTGACTTCAACCAGTTCACGATATGTAACATAACTGCCAGTTTGTGTCACTGGTGTGTATCAGTCGTCACACAAAACTTATTAGACTCTATCAGCCAAGATTTACCACCGTTATGTATTTGAATATTCGTTTTGTTTCTGTTTAGCTTCGGCATATTTTATATTCAAAAATGTCCTAGAAATTTTCAAAAGTTTCGATGCATAAGGAAACACCGATGACTTTCATTGTGTGCATCCTATCAAAACTTTCCAATAACAATATACAGTTAAACAACGTCTCACTGCGAATCAATTAAGCTGGAAATACAGGAGTACCGAAACCTTTTTACGAAGGGGATTTTGGCTCATACAGGTTCATCTAAAGTAGTCAGTTTTCTTTATGAATTTCGATAAAACAATAAGAAGACGTAGTTTATCTGAAACATGTAAAGTATTCACGCAAAACACTTCTGGGCATTCTGATCACACACGTACTTGCCATAGACATTTGTATACAGAAGGCAAGAGAGCATGAATGACTTCAATGCAGGTCAGGTTGTTGTACCATCAAGGCCACAAATAGAAGGTAGGAAGGTGACCCAAGTTTGTGGAGTAAGAAAAGAAAAGCAAAAATGTGTTAATATCATTAAATAAGTTCAACCTGCGTTATCATTTGGACTACAAAAGCAGTTTCAGAGTAATAGCAAATACGTTTTGGATACACAAGACGAAACTAAACCTTTTTATGGCCAAGACTTCATTGTGACTAAAACTTTTTCCATATATCGGTTTAAAGGCATTATTGAAATAAAACTTGTGATCCGTATCTTTAGTGTCCTTCGTGATAGATGATGCTGGGCATCGGTTTCTAAAATAATTGTATCCATTGGTTTTGTTTGTTGTTGCAACTACTTGAAAATATGTTCTGTGGCTCTAACCTGCAGAGAGCGATGAGTCCTACTCATGTACGTCTGTTCACACACACGCACATGTATCAGACTTTGTTGATCACCCTTAGATGGCATGGATATATAAACATTCTTCCTGAGAGCTTACTGGACTGGCAGAGGCCATTATGCTATTACTGTTTAGTTAATTTCTTTAACTCCAACGTATTTAGCAGTTCTAACAGATGTATGCGTCCTCATGTGCTTTCAGAGACTTGAATGCTCTGGAAGACAAATTACAGAACTATAAGGTATAAATTAGGTCACAAATACTTTCAGCTGCATGAAATATCATGTTTCCATGTAACTATTTGAACAGCATTCAATGAATATCCTTGCTGATAAACTCCACTGACTAGTCACAGGACGAAGTTGTCTGGAGTTAGAGCGAGAGGCGTTGACCAGTGGTCTCCCCCAGGTCGGGAGTGAGGACGGTTGCACAGTGGTTAGGACTCTCACCGACCATGCACATGGTCCGAGGTTTGATCCCCTGTTGACTCACACCTGATATCTATAGTCGGCCTGCAAAATTTGGGCTACCGATATCACATGCTAAAAATTCCATACGTGTATCAAAAATACGGTGTGGAAACAAGCTGAAAACGAAAAAGCGCCGATGAAACTGGCTGGTAATCGCGCTAAAATCAGAAAAGAACAGCTGAAAGTTAGACTGCATGGGTCATTATATTGGGTTTTCGCGGCTGAATGCTGTATCACGTTGACTTGTAGCTAAAATGTCCTAGGTTCCAATATCGGTGTTGGTGTGTGCTGCCATCAAGTCTTAAACTGGGACGGAAAAGCACTCAAGTACTGTCCGTGGGTTACAGTGGTCCTCTAGTTGATATCATTTCTTGGTTAGTATGGAAAGAAATGCAATTCCTACAAAAAAACTCAACAAAATATATCTGCAAACTATATATTTAAGTATGGATGGTGCTAGAATAAATGATTTCATAGAAGGATGACTATTTAACTTTGAGGTGTTTGTATCTTTATGCTAATTTAGTTGTGACATTTCTTACTGTCCAATAAAAAGAGGGTGTTCTACTGATCAGGGCGCGTCAGTGGCAGAGCGGTTAGGATGCACGCCAACGATGTACTTTGTCTGGGGTTCGATCCTTGTTCGATGCACTCCTTTATCTCGCTAAGCCAGATATAATACTGGTAAAGAGGAAAGTTTGGGCATGAGGTTGACAACCTCATCCTGTAAAATGAAACACTTCTACAGAAACATCCAGTCACTACCTTGAGGCCTTATGTTTCACTAGGAACGTGAAGGAAAAAGTCATCATCATCTACTCATCACCTTCGTCCTTTGTCATACGTTCACATTTTACTGCAATTAGGAATAGCACTGGTCTTAATAAGCAGCTTTGTCTCATTCCAGTCTTCACTGCAAAAGCTTCACTGAGTTTCCCGTTGTGGATCACCTCAGACGTGAAATTGTCAAATAGCAGTTGAATGAGATTGATAAAGGTTTTGAACAATTCATAGGACTTAATTAATTTCCAGATTCGCTGTAAATGCTGTTGAAGGCCTTTTAACAATCGATAAAACTGAGGATAAGATTCAATCACCTGTCTATGGCCTATTCAATTATCGCGCGTACAGTTGCAGTTTCATACTTCGACTTTAAGATATTTGTGTCATTATTATTATTATTGTATCCTTTAGTTCCTAGAGCAACATAGGGCTTCAGCTGAGCACCTCCATTGACTTCGGTTTTCTGACAACGTTTTCACCCTGCTCCAGGTCTGTCCACATGCTTTCATCTCCTCCTCGCATGACCTCCTCCAAGTCACCCCACCCTTGCACTGACGACCAACTCGCCGCCTCCCTTTCGGGTTCCACTCGAGCGATGGCTTGTCTAGTGATGTCACTTGATGGTTTTCTCAGCGTATGGCCAATCCATCTCCATTTCTTCCTGCCTACTTGTTGCACAATCGGTTCCTGGTTGGTTCGCTCAATGCCAAAGATCCCTGTTGCTGATCTTTTCTGGTCATTAAGCTAAGTTAAACGCTAATTTAGTTGTTCAGTTTCTGACCGTCTAATAAAATGCAGGTGCAGCTTTTGTCACCTTCACATCAAGCCATATTGTCTGCAAGTTCTTATTCTCATAGAATTCTCCTTATTCAAACCCGCATCACCCAGTGTTGCATTCTGAGGCGTTACCACTTAGCTATTTAGTCTTGTGTCTCGCCTGCTGTAGGTTGGTGTTGGATATTTGTTTGATTAACCACTACTCTGTTACTAACTAGTGTAAAATATCTGCTGCCTTGTTTGTTAAGGACTGAATTCTATTATTTAAGTTTGCAGTGTTGCCACCATGCCACCAGGCAGCCATCGGAGTGCAGTTGAGCACAGGTTTATATCACCTGTTCAACATACTCATCATAATTACTTAAGAAAGGCATTCAGGGGACCTCACGTATCACCAAACGCCTTTTTCTAAATCGATAAGTTCTGTTACTTTTTATTGAATAATTTGCCTATTATTCAGTCTAGCGGTTAGGATTCCTGGCTTTCACCCAGGCGGCCCGGGTTTGACTCCCGGCGCGGGAGCGCTTTTGTGCGTCGGTGGTTTAGCGGTTAGGACGCTTGCCGACCATGCACGTGGTCCGGGGCTCGATTCCCGCCGACTCACTTCTTTACCTCGCTAAGCCAGAAATAATGCTGGTGAAGAGGAAAGGTTGGGCATGAGGCTAACAACTCCATCCTGTAAAATAAACACTGCTACAGAAACTTCAAGCCACTAGCTTGAAGCCCTATGTTCCACTGGGGAACGTGAAGGAAAAAAATTTTTTTAAATATTCAGTACTAGATAGGTATTACCATAAGCATTAGCTTTGGCATCTCTACTCACAGCTGTAATTAAGCCTTCTGTTGTGGCGGCCTACTTGAATTAATGAAGTACCTAAATTTCGCTGCAGTACAATGCATGAACACTTCTTCATTTCTGAAGGCTTTATTCATCTAAATACGTTTTTGATATTTGTCAAGGTGATGCAGAACAATTCTCTGCAGAAATAAGAGTTAACTCCTTACCGAGATGTGAGATTGCTTCAGTTGCTCCAACTTAGTTTTTGACAAGATGAATGGCAGAGTAATCCCTTACCTATAGGTTTTTGTACGAAGAGCAAGTACTCAGCTTTTTAAACACACTGAAAATTCCTGTACCATGTATTAAAATGTTGTTTAAAACAAAGCTGTTATTCATGTATTGGTTTGTGGGGATTTGACTGATTGGTTAAAGGATTTCGCCATGAGCTGACATTGGTTAGAGAAACATTGGAAGCCGTTATGGTTACTACTACTTAATAAGTCCTCATCTGGGTGCAGAAATCCATCTACAGCTCTATCAAAGTGACAAGTAACCGCGAAGCTTCAAATAACTTTTATATTTCGCCAGAATTATAATTTTAAAAGCAACACGAAAGCACATTGATTTGATGATATTAGATGGTAAGAGGCAATTGGTAAGTAGCCTTGACCTGTCTTGGTTTCGTGCTAGTTGGCACTCGTCAGTAAGTGGCATCTGCAACTTTGAAGGGACTCATATGTCTTCTGCGATTCGAAAATGCATCACTCAGCGCTGCAGTCAGAGACGTTACCACTCAACTATTCGGGCGCACCACTGACCTTCTCTAGGACTGTAGTGAATATTTTGATTGAACGACGACGAGTGTCAACTAGCACAAAACCTAGGTAAGCCAAGGCTTCCTGTCGCCTATTGCATCCAACCATCTAACATCATCAAACTAATAAGCACCCTGATGGCCAGCTAGTCAGAATGGCGGCCAAATTGGAAAACATGACTGATAGAATTCATTCTGTACCACAGAAAGGACTAAACACGTCACACTAGTTACTAGTGTTCAATCACAGCAAGATGAAAGCAGTGGATGAATATCTACTATATTTTCTGGCTGAAAACCATCAACAAAATTCTATATAAATAATAACAAAAATAAAAACAGCACGGAAACGAAATCGTTTATTTTAGACAAAAACAAAACAATTAAGATAAGAATCTTTCAGTGTTTGTATTGCCATTTCAATCACACGTATATATTTATCACTAAGGTGACAAGTTATTCTTAGGAATAGAATGAAAGGATAAGTTTGAAGTAACTAGATGCAACACATACTACTGATCAATTTATATGAGTATTATCTTGTTGTGGTTGTGTTCTCTGAGCTGGATGGTTAATTTGCGAAGCTTTCATCACCCTACTGGGTGACATCTTCAGCGCATACTTCAATTTGAAGTGAGCTTTTAGATTTCTCCACGAGTTTATTAATCATCTCTGCAGGTGGTGACCTTAAACGTGATTGGTTGTTTATGTGTGTTTTCACACCTTCTAGGTTACTTGTGTTGGAACTGATTGTTTCTTTGACTCGAACTTTTACCCTTTCTGCGTGAAGTTTCTTTCTTACTGGTTGATAAATTTTGTCTATCTCGATGTGTCTATTGATTGATGATTCACTGGAATGCCAAGCTTCTAAAAATTATCTAGCATTCTTGTTATTTCCTTTGTCTAATATTTGAACGTTGTCCCAGTCGAATTGATGTCCGTGGTTGTCTGTGTGTAGTGATATGAGGGAGTGTATATCATGTCTTTTGACAGCTAGCTTATGTTCGTGGATACGAAGACGAAGGGGACGTCCACTTTGGCCAATGTAGTGTTTTTCGCAGTTGTTATAATTTATTTTGTAGATGATGTTGGTTTTGTCTTCTTTCGCTGTTGAGTCTTTTGGTTGACATAGAATTGAGTGCAGCGACTTTGTTGGTTTGTGTACGACGTCAATTCCTAAAGGTTTGAAGAGTCTTGTAGTGATTTCTGAGATATCCTTTATATATGGTAAGGCGATTTTCTTTGTGTTTTCCTTGGTGGCTTTTGTTTTGGTAGGTTGGCTTGGGGGTATATGTCTCTTGATGAAATTCCGTGGATATCCATTCTTTTGGAAGACGTCCATGAGATACTTTTCTTCAATTTTTCTTAAGGTGGGAGTGCTGCAGTGAGTCCTTGCTCTCTTGAATAGTGTTTGTATGCAATTCCTTTTGTGTGTTATTGGGTTGTTGCTGTTGTAATTCAGGATTTGGTCTGTGTGAGTTGATTTCCTATAAACTTGAGTTTCTAATTCTCCTGTAGTTGTTCGCCTGACTAAGACGTCCAAAAATGGTATTTTGTTCTCGGATTCCTCTTCTCTTGTGAATTTGATGTCGTTGAAGACGTTGTTTATTAAGTTGTGAGTTTTATCTAATTCGTTTCTTTTGATGATTACAAATGTGTCGTCGACGTAGCGTATCCAAATCTTGGGTTTGATCTTTGGTAGAATTATATTTTCGAGTCTTTGCATCACTGCTTCTGCAATCAAACCTGATATTGGCGATCCCATGGGTGTTCCTTTGACTTGTTCATATATTTGGCCGTTGAATTGGAAGTATGTTGTCAGGCATAGGTTTATGCATTCCATCCAGCTTGTGTGTTGCATTTTTGATTGTTGTGGAAGTTGTTCGTCGTTGCTAAGTAATTGCTCCATGGTTTCTTTTGCTAGTTTTTGTCCGATTGAGATATAAAATGCAGTGACGTCGAAGGATATGATTATTTCTTGTTCATCTATTTGGATGCCTCTGATTTTCTCTAGGAATTGGATAGCAGAGTTGATGGAGTGATCACAAGATTCCGTTAGGTGTTTTAGTTTTCTGAGAATTCATTTTCTTAGCTGTACAATCGCAAATATATACATATGAGTTATTTTGTATGCATGTGTACATTAAGTTCGTTAAACAAAATTACAATTGGTTATGGTTATTTTAACTGAACAGGTGAAGATTGGTAATACAAGTCAAGAAAATTAGGTGTTAATGAAACTAGGGTAGTAACAAAGGCGATGAGTTGTCACAAACAGTTGTTTAAAGAAGTTATGTAATAATAATACGAATAGTTTGATGAGTGAGTTTTACTCAGGATGCACATAGAAACTCACTTCTTTAAACAACTGTTTGTGACAACTCATCGCCTTTGTTACTACCCTAGTTTCATTAACACCTAATTTTCTTGACTTGTATTACAATCTTCACCTGTTCAGTTAAAATAACCATAACAAATTGCAATTTAGTTTGACAAACTTAATGCACACATGCATACAAAATAACTCATACATATATATTTGCGAAGGTACAGCTAAGAAAATGAATTCGCCGAAAGAGACTCTTCGCTGATCTATGTGTTTTGTTTTCATTAATGCCTGGATGGGGATTATCCTAGAATTTTAGTTTTCTGTATAATTCTTTGGACAAATTATATGTTGGAGTTCCTGGGAGTGATACAATTGGTCGTAACGGGATATTTGCCTTGTGTATTTTGGATCTGCCGTAGAATCCAGGTAGGACTGCTGCATTGGATTGATTGATGATTCACTTCACTTCAAATTGAAGTATGCGCTGAAGATATCACCCAGTAGGGTGATGAAAACTTCGCAAATTAACCATTCAGCTCAGAGAACACAACCACATCATAGTCATCCACTTGAGCTACAAATCTTCTCTATCATAACCATATGAGTATTAGGATATTCCTCATATCAGTCAGCAGTAATACCTGTTGAACTGATTAGCTCAGCGTAAACACCATTATGATGTTACACTCACTTAAGGTTGAGCAGCTCAGAGAGCTGAATATACTCCTACCACATCAATTCAGTCTCGTTAGCGAAGTCACCTGAAAATAAATAAAATCAGATTTACACGTTATCATTCATTTAGTTTGAGTTCAACTTTCATAAAAATTTTCTTCAGAAATCAAAATTATAGTGAACACAACATATGATCTGTTTGATAACATCAGAGGTAATCAAGAGAGTAAGGATGAATGCATCGTGTTATAAACTGCTTTTAGGCTGCTGGAATCACTGAGCAATGCGAATTTTCATGTATCATATGTTCTTCATTTTTAATTGTTTGTTTTTATTTTATTTTGATTACTGCTTGATTCTACACCGTATTTTTTCTCGGTACACATCTGGAATTTTCAGCATGTGGTATCGGTAGCCCAAATTTTACAGGCCGACCATAGATATCAGGTGTGCATTGGCAGGGGGTCTAACCCCAGACCATGTGCATGGTATTCAGTTACTAAGTGCACTTATACATATTTTTCATTGACTTTCAATGCTTCTTATCGAATACCGTCGCATCAGATGATACACTACAGATGACTATTTTGCTTGGAGGTCTTGGATGATGAGAAAACGGTATGTGTAGTAAATTATGCTGAGAATTCAGTGGGTTACTGTAGAAAGGTAGCACACTCTCGTGCAGCTTAACGTTTCCTATTTCCAGCACCCTCATTTCATTGTTAACTCCATTTATTCATTCACGAGCTACTTGAAAACATATTTGGTAGACTGAGAGCTGGAAAAAGCTACCACCAGGATGAGTAGTATACGACTAGACCAATGCTTTGATATCGTTGATGATTGAAATTAAGCAAAAATTTACTAAAGCAATTCAAGGTGGTTCGTGACACTCTGTATTTTCACAACTATCCTTTTTCCTCTGTCAATCTATTATAAAAAAGTCATTTCGAATGAGATCATGCTCGAATGCATAAATATAAAATCTCCAGCCAAAAGTTATCTGTCCTATTAGAGACGCAAATAGATAGAAAAAATCATTGGGAGAAATAGACTAACTTTTCGTTATTGAATTGAATTTTTGATTTTCCCGTCGATTGATTGGACCGAATTACTCGGTCTCAGGTTGACATGTCAGATTCTCGTGGCCCAAGTGGTCTAGTGGATAACGCTTTGGCGTTTGAAGCTATGGGCACTGGGTTCGAGCCTCGGTGGGAACATCATCACTCACTGAGAAATGCAGGTACATCCAGCTGACGAGTCCCAAATAGGACGAAATGCGCTTTATCCTGGATTCCACTGCTAGCCCCCATGCACCAATTGTATAACTTTTCATTGTTTAATATTCTAAAAGAGACGAAAAAACGAATGTCTGCATATTTAAATGCATAATATGCCACAAGAGTCCTATACTCACTATGATTTCTGTCAAGTTGACTGAATGCAGCGCTTAGAATTAACACGGATGTTAAATCACAATTATTATCGTTTCCTATAGTTCCTGGAGTGTTAAAGGACTTCAGCCTCACATCTTCATTGCGTTCGGTTCTCCTTCATCGTTTTCATCACCAGGTTCCACGAGTACACATATGCTTCCATCTCCTGTTCGCATGACCTCCTCAATGTCACCCTTTCACTGAGGACCAGCCCGCCACTTCCCGTTTTACCGACTTCCGCTTAAATGATAACCTGGTGTCTGATGTCACTTGGTGGTTGATTCATTTGCCGGAGATCTCTGTTGCTTATCCTTTCTGGCCAGTCATCTGGTCTTCAGCAGTATTGAGCGAAGACACCTGATGATGAAGGTCTGTAGTTTGTTCAAAGTGACCTGAATGACGCAAAGCAAAGCCTCTGAGTAGAGTAGCACTGATTTCATTGTGGAGTTCAAAATCCGGATTTCATTTTCATTTTCATGCTGAGTAGTGCTGTTGATCTCCATACAGACTTCAGAATAATCTAAGCTTGCTTTGCTTTCCCTATCCTCATGTCCTATTATCCTAGTCATTTCCGTCCGCCTTTGGTCTAAATGATGCCTTTCAGATAGGTAGGTGAAGGCGGTTTCTGCTTTCAGACTTCTCCCATTTATGTTGATTGTTGTCTGTGGTTGTTGCTGTTGGTCAGAAATCTTCATCATTTCTGCCTACAATATGTTCAACTGGTGGCCTATCTTTTCTGGATCCTTCTTCTATCGCCATCTTTTTGCTTTTCAATTGTATTAATTCCAGTTTGTTAGGAATCAGGTATATACCACATCACATCGTCAAAATCCATACCCTCCATGTGGTTTGTATGGGTCCATTTTATGCCCATTTCCTCGTTTCCCGCCGCCGTTTGTTGCATAAGGAAAATCATTGAGGGTAGTAGCCAACCTTGTCGTTATTCCGTCTTCACTTCAAAGCATTCCGTGAGTATACCTTTGTGGATGTATGCAGCATTGTCGTACAATTGTTGGATGATAGTGAACAATTTTTGGCAGCGCCGGTTAAATTACAAAGTAATAGTTATTCAGACGATAGTGTTTCAGCAACTAATTTTAGTCTTACCCTATTATTTACTAAATTAATAACAGTTTGTCAATGAAAGTCCACCTCAGATGTTTTTTGATTTCCCTGGTTTAAATATTGGGCTAAGCCAGATTCTTAGTAGCAGGTCTAACGCGAATCGAATGCAGAATTCGCACATCACTAAAGAGCATTGTAATATTGAACCACCAAAGACCAAATATTGCATATAGTCTAAATAATTTATGCTTTCGTGAAGAGTTGAATCGTAGCATTTCTTGCACCGGTGGCCCGCCAAAATCATTGAGCTAAATTCCCTATAAACTTTCAAGTATTAAATTTACATAATTTCATTTATTTGCCCAATTTTTCAAGTGAACCAGGTAGGAATAATGAACATGGATTAATAATTAACTTTCAGCATTCAGCTAGGTATCTCAAAATCTGAATAACTCGAGTTACTTAAAGTACTTTACCAAATCTAACTTCACTTAAGAGGATGCGTCGGTGGCACAGTGGTTAGGACTCTCGCCGACCATGCACATGGTCCGGGGTTCGAGGCCTCGACGACGCACACCTGATATCTATGGTCGGCCTGCAAAATTTGGGCTACCGATATCCACGCTGAAAATTCCATACTTGTACTCAAAAATACAGTGTGGAATCAAGCTGTAATCAAAAATAAAAATTAAAAAAAAATAAAAAATAAACGAGTAAGGTGTTTCTTGTATGTGAGCGCGGTGCATTAACAGTGTACTATATGCAAGTAGAGTAATGAATTTAAAAAATGGGTTAGATGGGAAGGTATGGGAATCGATGAGTGTGTTGTCTGAGGGTGACGTGGAGGAGATGGTTCTACGAGAAGATAAGAGACTACAGGATATCGTGGACTCAACAGAAAAAGATAGTACAAAATATAACAATGTAGGGATGTACTGTTAGACCCCAATTCCCCACTCAGAACCAAAAGGAATAATAATATGAGATTTTGTGGAAGTATGCGTTATCGCTTCTCGGCTCTCCGAAGTGAAATAATAATAATAATAATTAGCTTTATTCCAGAAACAGTATTTGTAGTACAGTGTGGAATTTTCAGCACATATCTACAATATTGCATCTAATTTCATCGCACATTCAAAAGGAGTATTACAAAAAATATATATAAAAACAACAAAACCAAAAAGAAACACAAAAATGACAAAAAATGCAAATAAAGGAAGATAAACACCAAATAATGAATAATATTTCAGTATTTGGTAGTGGAAACTATGATATGTGTATGCGTGGTGAACAGTAACAGCTATAATCATACAAGAAGTAATGAGATGTTCTTAAGAATGTTAATAGCCAAGATGATCAGTTAATTTGATTGAACTACGCTAAACAATCGTAAAAACAAACATTTCAGGGTTTTTATTGTCAGCACTAATGCGGTGTTTATAGTGGTAGTGTGAGTAATCCTGTATAATACAAAATTTTAAGATGATGATAACGGCGTTCACAAACAAGATTGTCAGTTAAATAGTGCCGAACAAAGAACAACCACAAAACTAATATTACATGATGGTTAATGACAGGACAATTTCGTAATATTCGTAGTGATAATATAGTCGGGACCAGTAGATACACAAGCAAGGCAATAGAATACAGAATAAAAGCGTAAGCCAGTGATAATAAGTTTAAGTAGCTAAGTATGTTTAAGAAGGTTGTTCACTATAGAGTAAAAATAAGAGAGTTTAAAGGGGGAAATAACAAGGGCCAAAATTATGTTATTAACAACAAAGCAAGTCATAGGTTCCACGCTTAACATTGTCTCTGTCACTTAGAACACGGGCCAAATATGGTATCGTTGAGTTCCTATACTTGGTTGTACGAGCATATATTATTTTGTACTGATTTCTGGTTCTACCTGATGAGATGCAAGGAGAGAGTTGGGAATAGAGGGGGCTTTGGGGTTCGGAGAGTATGGTTTTAGACCATTTTTCGGATGTATTCAGATGCCGTTCTACTGATATAGTGACTAGCTGACTAAGTTTTCACCTTCAACTTCCTTCTCAGGATGGTATAGCCAATCCTTTTTCAGTAACCAAGGAAAGACTAATGGGGAGCAGTAAAGTAGAATTGGTAGGATACAAGAGTTGGCAAATTGTGAAAGCAGAGGTTGAGCGATAGAAGTTTGTCTGAGTTTCTTAATGTAGTAGGTTAGGCGGAACACTTTCTTAGAAATCGTTTGAATATGAGATGACCAAGTAAGGTCGGAAGATAGAACTAATCCGAGGTATTTTGCATTAGACTTAGTTTCAATTTTAGTCATGTGTAGTATCTGTTATGCACAGTGCAAAAATAGGTTTCATGCAGCGAAAACAATGTCAACTTCGGCTTATGATAGATAAGAGAAGAGGGTGAAGTACACATTTGAAGTTTAGCTATTTATAACTGGTTTTATAGAATACTTTTGATGTATTACATATATTATCAGTCACTCAAAACGTCCTTTGAAAAAATCATCCGCCTTAATTTCGTGAATTTAATGAGATAAGAGTGTTGAAAGACCGTTAATCCTGATACTAATTAAAGTTATTCACATTAGAGAGGTCTCTATTAAAAGTCATAAACATTGTTCCCGACTTAATGAGAAAAAAGTTATTTATGTTCAAACCAAGTTCACTTTTAACAGTTTCAAAAAGTGTGGGCATTGCGTTTATGATATTCATTATAATAAAGGTTTTTGTATCTCTCAGTGAATGAAAAACAAAACGATGTTGTTTTTACTGATGTTGCGCTATTTAATACTGCTAATTGCTTTATCGAAGTAGTATTAATAAACCAGAATTTAAAAAATCTCAGCTCATATATAACATCTTAATCATCGTTCCTCAGCAAGGGTCATTTATGTGTTGTTGAATTGGCCAGTTTGGTAAAGATAACAAAACCAGGTGTAGATAGTTGGATTTGATAAGTGTATAAAATTATAAAAGCAGCGTGTGTTTATATAAGGAAAATCCTTACCACAACCATGCTGATTTCATCATTTCATGGGGGAGAGTGTTTATGCAACCAGAGTAAATCACGTTTCACTTCATCATTCTGATTCAGACAAGTTTGATTGTATTTGATATGAAGTGCCTCAGATGATATTAGACGTTCTCTCTGATTTCTGACGTTTTTCTGGATTATTTCTGTATTGTTAAAATCAATTTATTTTGAACGGATTCTATGGCGTATAGACCACCTATGGCTGGTGATTTTTCACGCTTCCCTACTTCAATTGGTATTCTCGGTGAATGAACAGATACTCTACGGTGTTCGTTTCTTCTAATTTTGACATGTCTCTAGTGATGCTTGTCCGGTGTATATCGCATCACATTCCAAGCATTTTATTTTATAGACACAGTTAGATAGAGAATATTTAGGGATTCGGTCTTCATATGGACAGGGTTGCTTCGCGGTGTATCCGATGTTATGAAGAAAATTCTGAAGTCGAGCTTATTGAGTACTCTTCTTGTATCGTCTGACTTCTTTGATTTATGATAACGTTGTTGTATGTAGGCTGAGAGTTCGTAAATTCTGGTTTAATAATACTACTTTGATAAAGACTAATGGACATAACCCTAACTCACTTCAGTGACTCAGGGATTGACTTGCTTCCAGGGAATAATCTCGTTGACTTAGAATATGCAGACGGTATAGTCCTTCTAGGCGAGGACGCTGACAAAATGCGGAGTTTTCTAAACACTCTGAGCTGCAATCTACGAATGTTTGGCATGCGATTGGCAAGATGATGTTACAGGACTGGACTACATCGACACCTAGTTAAAAATAGGAAGTGAAGTGGTAGAGCACGTTGACCGCTTCATTTATTTGGGAAGTACTATCAGCCAGTGCCAACGGGTTGATCTCTGACGAAATCTCAGAACGGATACAGGGGGCTCGTTTCGCATTCGCCAGTTTACGCCGTCTTTGGAGTAGACGAGATATTCGACTATCCACCAAAGGACGGGTGTACTGCTCATCAGTCCGCCCCGTCCTCCTTTATGGCTGTGAGTTAGACATGGCCATTGAGAGTGGGAGACATGAGAGGCTGACTAACTGTCTTTGATCGTAGGTGCCTGCGTTCTATCTCCCGTGTGAAGTGGTATAATAAGGTGAGCAATATTGAGGTGAGGCTCCATTCGAGTGTTCGGTAGGGAGGCGAAACCAATCGACGACGCTGTGAAATTACATCGACTGAGACGGTTAGGGCATGTGTTTCGTATCTCTAGTCATCGCCTTCCCGACGGGCAGTGTTAGTTTACATAGCGTCAGGCTGGAAAAGAGCTGGCGGTGGTCAAACCAAAACTTGGCACCAGTCAATGAAATCCTCAACAATTAGTTTAAGCCACGTAGGAAGGTGTATACTACCTGGTTTGGGTCCTCGGGACGGTAAAAACAAATGATTGGAAACAATCGGTGTTATGGGTGAAAATCGTTGTCAATGGCTTAAGCAGATTCATCCGCTTCTTGTGACTTACGATTTCCACTGAAACTGTTTTGTTCTCCGTTACTACTATTCCTTTGTCTCATACCTCTGTCTCTATTATGCATTTCTTCTACTTTCTTCTCTTGCTTTGTGTACTACATGGAGTGTGGCAACTTGAACTGCCGTACATCTGTGCAAAATGTAAGTGCACAAAACAATCTCGTTTTGTTTTTCATTCATTGGGAAATGCAAAAAAAACCTTTATTGTAATGAATATCATATACCCAATGTCCAAATTTTTTCAAACTTTTAAAAGTGAGCTGGGTTAAGACACGTATAACAATTAAACAGTTAATATAAGAATGAGTGAGGAAAATGTACTATCACTACATGTAAATTCATATTGACATGTAAACAGTTATAAGCTTCGACATATCCAGAACCTTTGTTCATAAACAACGGAGATAGATTATTCAGAGCAGGGATAACCCATTCCAGAGACTCTATTATCAAGTTGATTTTACTCAAGTGGTTATTCACACAAAAATTCAACACTCGATATAAAAATACTGAAATGTGGATTATGTGGAAAATGACTGATGTGTTTTAAATATGTAGCCAGCTCGGCAGAATGCCAAAGGCAAGAAATGCTATCATCAATCTGAAACCACTTTTAGAATCTTATGAAGTCAGTACAAAGAAAACACAATTTTTGATCTTCAACACCAATATTAAAACCACCTCTTCTGTATGAGCCAAGAAATTTGCACTGCCCGTCCATCGTAAATGAGTATTTCTAAAAGCCAGCTGCAAACTTTTATCAAAAACGTCCCCCTTCCCTGACTCCATACCGTAGATCAAATAGCAAGCCAGACAGAATCAGCAACAGACCAACGAAGAACCGATTGTTCAACAGATATGTAGGAGAAAGTAGAGATGGATTAGGCATACGTTAAGGAGGCCGCCGAATGACATTGGGCTCCAGGTCATGGCTAGAGTGGAATTCGTATACAACCGTTTTAGTTGATGAATTTGTAAACGGCAAAAACGAAATGGTGTTTGTAAGATGGGTTTGATGTCGGGCTCTCTTTTCATGTTTAACATCATCAGATATACATCAAAAGAATAAAACCTATGAACTGCAGCGTTTCACCTCACAAAATATTTGCAAATGAACAGTTATATTATTCATATGAACTGTGATCATGATATGACCGGATAGTTGCAAAATAATTGAGCGCTGAGTGAGAAGTAGACATTTATAAAATTATATTTGTAAAATCTCAGCGAAATTGAAATGATTAATTCCAACGTTTCGTTCGGCAATCTGGTCCGAACTTCTTCAGGGAAATTAATCGAAATTAACAGAACAAAGGTTTATATATAAAGGGACACCTCTTGTTTTTTAAAATTTTGTCCAATCATGAGTCATGCAACAGATATCAACATGTATAATAAATAAATAAATAGAATTGTATGTTTATATATAAAAGTACATCTCTTGTTTTTAAATATGAATCAAGAAACAGCTATCAAATTCGGATAGATACCTAGATTACCATTCAGCTCACCCATTTACCACCACCAAACTAACGGTGGCCAAGAATCTGATCAATAGAGCCAAACGTCTAGTTACTGAGGTGGAAGATATTAACAAGGAACTAAAATTAGTTCAATCCACTCTTGAATCAAATAATTATCCTGAAACCTTCATAAAAAGATACTTAAAATGTGAAGATAAGGATGAATCGAAACCTGCTGCTAAGAATTGGGTTAGTACAGCGGTGATTCCTTACCGCAAAGAAACATCCGATGAAATAAAGCGAATTCTTAACGAACATAACATAAGAGTGTACTTTCGTGCATCTAACACCTTACGCTCATTACTGGTGAAGGTTAAGGATAAAATAGAACAAGAACACCAGCAGAATTGCATATACCAGATCAATTGTGGGGATTGTAACGCAGTATATGTAGGAGAAACTTTCAGACAGGTTAATGTAAGAGTGAAAGAGCATAAACAATGTCTAAAGGTGGTTCCAAAGACCTTTGTAGACTTGAAGAAGCTAGAAAACAACTCAGTGATTGCACTATATTCAATAGAAATGGGACACAAAATCGACTTCGATAAAACTAAGGTTTTACAGAAAGGTTTTGGTTCATATCAAGAAAGACTGACTGCAGAAGCCCTACATATATGGGTGAATCCCAACAGTTTAAACAGACGTGAACGTGTGATGTTAGCTACTGCATGGCAACTTCTGAATAATAAATAAAATAAAATTTGATATGTATGAATAAGTAGTCACACTTGGTCAAATTCCCGATTGTCTACGTTTTCTTATGGAGAGAATAACAAATTTATATAAAATTAAATTATATTTGTAAAAATCTGAATTATTTTGTAACTTTGAACAATGCAAGAACTACAGTGGTTTTAGCAGAATAAAATGGTGCCATCTTTTATTTCGTCGCCTTCTCGTCAGCTGCTTACATGGCAAAGACATTATTAAATATATCTACAACAACAATTTTAACATACTTGCACAGAGTTAAGTTTAAACAAAAATCAATCGATCAATATACTCATACACTAAAAATATATACATATATAAATATGCAATATTAACCACTATTCCGAACAACAATAATAATCAGACACAATGGAAACTTTTAATAGTCAAAAACTTTTAGCATCCGGTCAAATCTTGATCACAGCTCATATGAGAATAGCAAATGTTTTATGATTGTTCCACCCACACACACATACATACACACACACCATTGCATCCTACATATACTGCATATACAGATATATTTTAACAAAAGTGGACTAATTTTGAAAGTGAGGTCAGATTTCGATCATAATTCATACAATTTTGTTTTGTTTAGTATGCCTGTTGATACCTGTTTCGTGATTCATATGACAGGACAAACAATTTAAAAACAAGAGTTGTTGCTATTATATATATATACCTGTGTAATGTTAATTTCGATTAATTTCCCTGAAGAAGTTCGGACCATACTGCCAAACGAAACGTTGGAATTAATCATTTCACTTTCGCTGAGATTTCACAAACATAACTTTATAAATTATATTATTCTACTTCCAATTAATAAATATATGGTTGGGCAGTAGCCTTCCAGAGAATCTGTTCATGAAGTCTTGTTGAGTCTTTTTCACAAGAACACGATATATCATGATTATGTTTGAAGATTAACGTATATATTGAGAATACAGACTACTTTAGATACAACAAGCGTCAGTCAACATCAGCAGGAGAATTGTGCAGGGAATCACAACATGCAGCATTGCAGATGATATTAAATTCAGGCAGGAAAGAGAAATCGAAACATATCCTTAGTGCTCTGAAATCCTTGCGGAAATCTGTTAAACACAGAACCAGAAGAAAGGATCAGTATCTCCTTCATCATTGATTTCCAATCAGGACTTCTGCATAGTTTAGAGGCTGTGAGCATTATCAGCTGCCTTCATTCTACATTAAAGATATGATGTCCAAAAACGATAAGCCACAAAAGACTCTGGTGATGAAATAACCAAAAAGCCGTTGCTTATCAAATAAGCATGAATAAATGCGGGTAGATTGGGTATGTACTAGGGGAAATAACACAGTAGGCTGATGAGTGGAACGCGGATGGCAAAACGGCCATTTAGGGTGTGACTCCATGGACAACTAAGAAGAGATGGAGGTGAAAGCTGATGCGCGTTCATAGCACCGGCTGTAAAAGACTGCATAAAACTGAGTAACACCGTCAAGTACTGCTGACACCCTTAGATCCTCAACAAAATAATAAATGTTACAAAGGATTTGAAGTAGTCATGTGATATGTAACCGTATTAGTATACTGATTTTAATGATATCTGAATGCAATACCGCAGTCTACAATTCTAGTTTATTTTTCAAGTATTGGTTTTGTAGGGATTTTGTTTGATTGCATGGAGGCTTTAATCATGAGCTGGCATCAGTTAGAGAACCATGGAAAACCTGGGAGTACTGGACAGCTGTTTCATCCTAGTTTAGGACTCTTCAGCAGTACGCACCAACCGGGATTGGAACCCAGGACCTTCTGGTTACAAGGCGAGCTCGTAGACCATTGAGCCACTGGGACCCGATCCAATGGTCCTTGAATTCTAACTTCTGCCAGTTCACGACATAGCGCAACCACTTCGCAATGTCTTCTTCGATGAGTTACTGCCTCATCTTCAACCTGCTGTACCCTACTGGTCACGGCTTCCCACTAGAACCCCAGGTTAACTGCCTGAATAGGGCCAGTCACTAGTGAGCATTAGATTCTGATTTACTTTATAATGCTGTCAGTGCATACTGGTAAAACGCAAAACTAGAATTTGTAATATTTTGACGGTTTGACCATGGATTGATATCACAAGGAGAATTGGACAGCTGTTGCATCCTAGTTTATTGTGAACCATCAACAGTACACACCCACTACACTGGTTCGAATCCAGGACCTTTTAGTTACAAGGCAAACTAGTATACCATTTAGCTACTGGAACGAGATTCAATGGCCAATCCATGAATTCGAAATTCTACTAATTCGTGATTTACCGCGACCACCAAACCATGTCATCGGCAGGTCATTCATCTTCACACTTGACTGGATGTACCTGTAGCAAGTCACAAGCGAGCAACAAAATAATTTTCAAGCGTTGGTTTGTAAAGATTAGATTTGTTTTTACAACTCTAACCACGGATTGATCTGAGTTGGAGGTCATGCTAAATAACAAATTGATAGAAGTTCAAATTCATGAACTGGCCATTGAATTGGGTTCCAGTGGGTGATTGATATACAAGCTTGCCTTTTAACCTGAATGTCTTAGATTCAAACCCTTGTAATGAGTGTGTACTGCCAATGATTCGAGAAAAAATTTGAATGAGATAGTTGTTCAGTACTCCAGTGCTGGTTTTCATCAGTTCTCTAGCTGAGATATCAATCTATGGGCAAATTAGTGAAAAACAAATCTGATCCTTACTAGCCAACTGTTGAAAATTCTTAATATTAACAACAAAATGTCAAGTGGTTTTGTCTAATCAAATGAATTCTGCTCTGTAGTCATTCATGTGAATGTAATTTTTTTTGCGTGTTTGATTCTGTGAGAAATTTCAAATTTGCTCTCTGAGTTCAAGAATGAAATTAATCTCCAACAAGAGTTCTTAAGAGTATTGAGTTAACTCAAGCAGATGAAGTTGTTTAAATCATACAAGTCGGTCTAATTAGACACTATTTCACTCGTTAACAAGTTTTTCTTTTTTTTTTGATATCTTATAATGGAAGACAAAAAATCGTTGAAGTGTAATAGTGTTAAATATTTGAACAAAAATGGAGTGTACTTCAGGAAATTAGAATAACTTTCAATGTAGACAATTAGAGTGTGAGATGAACTGGTTAGTGTAGGTTCTGTGATTGTTACAGACTATGTTTCTTCACTCAGAGACTGGACTCACCAAAAAAAATTGTGATAAGACAAATATTACAATTGTTATTGTCAGTATACAATTGATGGATGGTGGCTAGCAGTGGAATCCAGGATGCGCATTTCGTCCTATTTGGGACTCGTCAGCTGGATGTACCTGCATTTCTCAGTGAGTGATGATGTTCCCACCGAGTCTCGAACCCAGGCTCTCGTGGCTTAAGTGGTCTAGTGGATAACGCTTTGGCGTTTGAAACTATGGACACTGGGTTCGAGCCTCGGTGGGAACATCATCACTCACTGAGAAATACAGGTACATCCAGCTGACGAGTCCCAAATAGGACGAAATGCGCATCTTGGATTCCACTGCTAGCCACCGTCATCCAATTGTATACAAATCAAATCCCCAGACGTCGTCGAAGCATCTGTACAAGAAGCCGACATGTCAACCTGAGACCGAGCATTTCGGTCCAATCAATCGACGGGAAAATCAAGAATTCAATTCAATCTTATTGTCAGTTCCTAAGGGATCATCTCTGTGGGATTTCGTCCTGTGTTTTTCCGTTGGAAAAATGTCTTCACCACTGGAAACAAGCATTATCCTCCACTTGACACTGTTACTTGTAGTTCAGTTTCACAGGCCCAACCGTCGCTTTCAGCTCAGATTCTACTCGAGCAATAGGCTGAAGCGTGACTCTACGCGAATGTTTCAGACCAATAATAATAATAATAATCTACTTTATTTTCAAAGACAGTACTTATGACACAGAATTTGTCACAATATTGCATCTCATTTACTTAAAATATAAATTAAATTAAAAATTGGAACAAAAGTAACCCGAGGAATTTGTCCACATTTGCGATATAAAGTCAAAATATATTCGAAACACGAATTGAGAACATTAAATGAAACAATAATAATAATAACAGTGAGTTTGTTTCAGACAGTATCGTCAATTCAGTTTGAAAATTTTAGCATGTTATAGATTACTGGATCTAATGTTCTGATGATATAGTATGGTGAGGGAATATACAAAATTAACAGTTATGACACAACTTAAATGATGTTCACACTTATGGAAAAAAAACCAAAAATTGAGAGGATTGTAAATATAAGAAATACAATAACAATAAAGGTTGATGTTGTAAGGGTGGAGGAAATAGTGAATTTAGTAGAGCAAAGAATGTTAGTTAGTTCATGCCTAACACTATTTTCATCACATAAGTACGTACCAAATATGGTACGTACGTGCATAAAGTCTTCTGAAAAGACTTTTAGATTTACTCGAGAAGGGACACAAGTTTGGAGCTCGGGGTAAAGTTTGTTAAGTCCATTTCCATTTACTTGGGCATATTGTTGGACGATATCGATTCTCAACTGGTTCGTTCCCAGAGTCACTACTTCTAATTGTTTCTGTCTATTTTATATACAAGGGAAGGTATAGAAGGCAGTTATCGAATCAAGTCTGCATTGACCTGGTAGAAATGTGTTCCTTGACACCGGGTCTGAAGATTGCTTTTGCTGGCGTCATAAAATTATCAAATTGATTCCAGAGTACCGAAGATGTATCTCGCCTTTCCGTCCTGATTTTGACATGCTTACCCTTGTGGTAGTCTAAAGTTGCAAAGAGGTTGCCCAAATAACATAAAAATATAACCTCCTGTCAGTAGTTCCTTGTACTTGTGGTTGGCGTTTCGTTATGTTTATCATCACTGTCTTCTATTTTTCACATGACGTGCTGTCATTTATTCTGTCAACTAGCTGATTATCACCTACGAGTCTTCGAGAAAGGTGTGCAAAGTTGGCATGTGGCTAGTAACACTCTCCGAGAAATTTAATCAACTCTGCACTCAAAACTTTACATGACTTTACATAAAAATATAAAAGATAAGCTTGCCGTTGAATGAATCAAACAAATTTGGTATTAACATGAATTTGCTCAACTTTCCACTTCATAAAAATCAATTACTTCTTCTCCCGCTTATAATATGCTCTAGTGAATTGAGAAAAAAAACTAGAAAACGTCTGGGTTTGTTTTTGTGTTTAATTTAAATTGAGCCTGAAAAATCTCTACATAAGTGAATAGTCTAATCCTCAGGAAAAAGGATGTAAACCTGTGTGTTACAGAGAGTGAAACTAATTATCAATTCAACATTTTCTTTTGCAAAAGTAGCACTGCCTATCAAAGATGAAAGGAATATAGCTTTCAGAAGACGCATAAATTTCACTACAAGAAAAGAAGAACTTTTAAAGCAGCTGTGGACTCATGTAAGTTCTTTATGTTTAAATAAACAACCGACACAAAACGACAAATTTATTTTTTGTGTTTTCGGTCAATTTCGAAGTTTGACCGACGTTCATTCATTCAGTTATTCGTATTAATTGGACAAACAGTTTCAATGTGCGTCGGTGGCACGGTGGTTAGGACTCTCGCCGACTATGCACCCCTGCACACATGATATCAATGGTAAGCCTGTTATATCACATGCTGAAAATTTCTTTTTATTATTATTATTACATCATTTCATTCCTAGAGGAACATTGGGCTTCAGCCGCGCATCTCCGTTGCCTTCTGTTTTCTGCCAACGTTTTCACTCTCCTCCAAGTCTGTCCACATGCTTTCATCTCCTCTTCACATGACCTCCTCCAAGTCACCCTTGCGCTGCTTCCCTTTCGGGTTTCACTCGAGCAATGGCTAGTCTAGTGATGTCACTTGATGATTTCCTCAGAGTATGGCCAGTCCATCTCATTTCTTCCTGCCTATTTGTTGCACTATCGGTTGCTGCTGAGTTGATTCGCTCATTGCCAGTGATCCCTGTTACTGATCTTTACTGACCAGCCATCTGATCTTGAGTATTGAGCGAAGACAACTGTTAATGAAGTTCTGAAGTTTGTTTGAGATGCTCTTTATGACGCGTCAAGTCTCTGATCCCTATAGTGAGTAGCACTGACTTCACGCTGGAGTTGAAAATCCGGATCTTATTTTTGATGATGAGTGCTGTTGACCTCCACACAGACTTGAGAGTAATGATATCTTGTCTTGCTTTTCTGATTCTGGCTTTGATATCGTCGTCAGTTACATTCACCTGTAGTTGAAACGGTGCTTCCCAGGTAGGTTCCATACGTGAACCAAACATATGGTGTGGAATCAAGCTATAACCAAAAAATACACATAGTGTATGTGTATATAAGTATATAAGCGAAAAATAGGTGGAACTCATGATTTCTCAACAAGGTAGTATATTGCTATTAGTGGCAGACGTTTTGAAATCCCTGTCTGAATAAACACTTGAAAAGTTATTTTCACCAGTGTGATTAATAATAATAATAATAGTGAATAAAACTAATAAAGGAGAAGTGATGCATTCTAATTGGTATTTTTAGATGACTATAGACAAAAATATGTTACTTAGAGATAATGTAAACAGTTGAACTGTGAACCATGAAATCATCTTTATTTTGTGGGAATCATTTCCCTTGTGTTCGCATAAAATACGTCGAAATCCACCTACCAGATCAATATTCAACTATAGGCAATAATTCTAGGGAAGAAGCATTCCTGATGCAAGATTTTCCTTTCCAGAAACTCTTTATTCATTTTATGATGGACATCTTTGAACGTTGTAGTGTTTCAAATTAATAATCTTGTGAGTGCATTAAATAATTGACTACTAAGCACTTACGAATTTTTAGAAGCATTTAATCAGTGCTTTAGCAGGTGCCTCAAGCGAAGCGAATGAACCCACTACAACAAGAAATTTATAAATATTTAAAACTGAAACAAGTGCCCCGGTGTTTAGATAAAGAATGCCCGCCTAACATCAAATGATCTGGGTCCGATTCTCGGCTACTGTACACCTGAACTTTACTTGGTCTTTTAGTCAGGAATAAGCGCAGATAACAGTAAGCTTAAACGTGAGACTAGCAACCCAACTGCTAATAAAACTTGCAAGCTCAAAACACATTTGAATCAAAGTTGAAGATGCCTCTGACATCAGTACTTCCATCCATCAGGCTTATCAAATTTAAAATCTCCCATCATTCTTATGCTGTTTTAGCGATAAAAAGAAACTTGAAGCACTATTCAATTTGTCTCACCTGATTAGCCTTAATTTCGTTTTGATTGACATCGGAATGTCTTTTTAAATTTATCGTAACTTGTCCATAGGGAAATGTTTCTTGACTACGCTGAGAAACAAGCACAAATGCTCACAAAACTGATTGTGGTAATTATGGAATTTTAAAGTAACAGAATTTCGTAATATTAATCAATATGGAACATTGTAAGTTTCATCTATGAATAAAATAACGTGTATTTTGATATGATTAGGTTTTTAATTTAGTGAATAATAACATGATGCTTTTATTTTGGAATAAAGTAAATCATTATTATTACTATTATTTTCATTCACGTTCCCAGTGAAGCGTAAAGCCTCAAGCTAGTGGCTTGAAGTTTCTGTAGCAGTGTTTAATTTTACAGGATGGGATAGCTAGCCTCATGACCAACCTTTCCTCTTTAGCAGCATTATTTCTAGCTTAGCGATGTAAAGAAGTGCGTCGGCCGGCAATCGAACCCCGGACCATGTGCGTGGTTGGCGAACGTACCAACTGCTATGCAACCGACACATTAATGATTATTATTATATCCTTCAATCCCTAGGGGAACATAAGACTACAGCTGCGCGTCTCCATTACCTTCAGTTCTCTGCCAACTTTTTCACCCCACTCCAAATCTGCCCACATGCTTTCATCTCCTATTCACATGATCTCCTCCAAGTCACCCTTGCACAGACGACCAACTCGCCGCTTCCCTCTCGGGTTCCACTCGAGCGCCTGTATAGTGATGTCGCTTGATGGATCTTCGGCGTATGGCCAATCCATCACCATTTCTTCCTGCTTATTTCTTTCACAATCAGTTCCTGGTTGGTTCGGTCACTGTCGGAGATCCCTGTTGCCGATCTTTTCTGGCTGGCCATCTGATCTTGAGTATTGAGCTGTTGATGAAGGTCTGTAGTTTTTCTGAGAAGCTATTTATGATGCGCCAAGTCTCTGATTCATATAGTAGCACTGACTTTACATTAGAGTTGAAAATCCGGATTTTATTTTTCATGATGACTGCTGTTAATCTCCACGCAGAATTGAGAGTAATGAAAGCTTTTCTTGCTTTCCCAATCCTCGCTCCTTTGATATCCTCGTGAGTTCCGTTAGCCTGTAGTTGAAACGATGCTTCCCAGGTAGATGGGTAAAGGAGTTTGTTTCTTTCAGGTTCCTCCAGTTTACGCTGATTGTTGTCTATTGTTGTTGCTGTTGGTGTTGGCTAAGAATCTTCATCACCTCTGTTTTATCTATGTTCACCTGAAGTCCTATCTTTGATGCATCTACTGCCAGTTTGTAGCTTTTCACTTGCATATCTTTCAGTTTGTGGGAAGTCAGACATATATCATTGGCGAAGTTCAGATCTTCCAAGTTTTTTGTGTAAGTTCATTTAATGCCTGTTTCCTCATTGCCCGTTTTTTGTCTTCTTATCCATTCTACTGCAATCAGGACGCAATGATTAAACTATGATAATGTCATTCTAGAGGTCAAATTAAAACGTTTCAAACAAACAGAGTGAGAGTTAATGTAGTGGAAATATTTTACAGCTCATATACCGTCAGCTTGATGACATATCTTGTAATGAAACTAATGTTCATTTCAGTGATAAACCATTCTACCAGTACTACTTAGTATGCGTAGGAGTTTTTGCAACTGGCCTCACTGTTTTTCATGATAGTAAGAACCTTCAAAAACTGAGAAATGAAAAGAATTGATCGGCTTCAATTATTTGAGAAACCAGATTTGTGTTTTGAAAACTAATGTCAAGGTAGTTATTGCTCCTTTATAGTTGATTGACTTGATTGCACAAAGCGTGAAAAGCCTTTCTAACAGGCTACTGCACACATTCATTCAAATGATGAGCGTTAAAAGTTGAGCAAAGGAGGTTTTTGATGATAAACTTACAAGATACCTATTCCTGAATTAATATGTATGCTGATAGCGAGGTGGATTTTCAATATTCTGAGGAGAACTCCAGGTGATATCACATATCTGAACCACGGATAGAGCATGTACTGTAAACGACGAATTTAGTGTCCGAAAGAGGAACAGGGAACTTTGAATAACAAAGAAAAGAAAAAATGTGCCAATTGATATAAGAATAAAACTTGTCGTCTGTGGAAGAGTATGATTCCATTAGGGGTAAAATGTATTTTGATAAAGTCTCACAATGTTATACGGTCATATATGATGTGATTATGACCAATAAATTGTGCTCATAAAGTCATCAGTAAGTATTACTGTATAACAATATGAGACTTCAGAAAAATAAATTTTACCCATAATGGAAATACTAGTCAGCTTTGATGTAAACAGTCTCTACGGTAAAATACTCATTCAAATGGTTATGAATACACTAAAAATAATACTAAAAAATCATGGCCTAGAAGGCAGGATACAGTAGTCCGTAGAAGAGATAATAAAAGGGGTTGAATTCTGTCTGACATCATGATATGTTATATTTTAAAGAAAAATATATTAACAAAATGAAGGATGTGTAAGCATTGGATCACCTTTTTCACCAATAATAGCTGACATATTCATAGGTTTTCAAGAATAGAACGCATGTGAACCATTCAGGTCATCATTAAAATGTTGGTAGAGATGTGTAGACGACACGTTAGCATAAGTGAAAAGAATGATATTGAGAAATTCTTCTCACACATAAACGGCCATGTTGACTCAATAAAAATTCACTATGGAAATAGAGAATGAAATACGGGTACTGCTTATGTTAGACTGCATAATACAAAGAGTACCAAATGGTAGTATAAAATCGACGCTATATTAAAACAAGACATGTAAGCGAACGATATTGCTGTTTTCAATTAGATCTTCTTCAGGCTTTACTCTAATTTACATAGACTTATATATATAAAATTTTAACCAATGACGGTGATTTAGTGGATCAAATAATAATAGTAATCATAATAATAATGTGGTAAATGTTTTGAACGAAGTTAATAGCGATGATTATAAAAATAAGAAAATATTGTTAATAAGGCTTATATAGGTGATAAGAATAACAAAGTTAGCATATGCATATATGTAGACAATTCAATAAATAAATAAATTAGGTCAAATCAAATGGAACGATAATCAGAGTTTAAATAAATATCATAAAAGTACGAAGGAGAGGGATGATAAGATAGGGTGGGAGGGTTTTGAATAGAATTCACCTATTATAGAAAAGATTTTGATAAATCGCACAGTGTTTACAGTAATGTTTACTGGTGACGTTTCGAGCACAATTTATTGCTCATAATCATATCAATGTGATACTGTAAACACTGTGCGATTTATCAAAATAAAATCTTATCTATAATGGAATTATACTCTACCACAGTGCCCAAGTTTTATACTTATATGAATTCACCTAGGCCAAGGGAGAGACAAAGGTAGAACAAACAGATACTAGAGAAACAGATCGACATCGGAATACCGGTTAGTAGTCTGAAAGAGTTGCTTTTAAGATGTACTATGAATGTACATTTCATATTTAACAACCTTTACTACAGGCAAATCGACGGTATTGCCATGGGTTCTCCGTTGGGGCCAATTTTAGCAGATTTCTTTCTTGCCAAGATTGAAAATGGTCCATTGAAAAAAGTAATAGAAAAAGCTGATTCTTATTTTCGTTATGTTGATGATACCTTTATTATTCTTGATGTGAAAGCTGACAAGAATGAAATGTTAAAAAAGTTTAACGATGCACATCCATCGCTTATCTTCACTTGTGAAGAAGAATATGATGGTGGACTACATTTTCTTGACGTCCAATTGAGCAGAAGAGAGGATGGTTCACTAAAGAGAGATGTCTATAGAAAACCTACATCTGTAGGACAATATACACATTTCCTCAGTTATGTACCAATCCGTTACAAAATCAATTTGGTCAGATGCCTGACGAATAGAGCAAGACGCATCTGTACAGATGACTCTCTAGAGAATGAGCTAGGATACATCCAAAATACGTTAGTCCAAATGGGTTATCCTAGTAGATTTGTCAGGAGACACATGAATGCTAAGTACAATAAAGAGAAACCGATAACAGTTAAAAAGAAACAACTGTTCATCAAACTGCAATTTAATGGGGACGTGGCTAGTGAAGTCTTACATCAGAGATTATCGAGAGCGATAAAACGGACTTATACTGCCGCCACCCTCTGTTTGTCATTTTCCAGCCGGCCAATTTTGATTGCTCAAGTGAAAGATAAGTTACCTAGTTGTGCCACTTCCATGTGTATCTATAAATTTAGTTGCTCCTGTGGAGAAAGCTATATAGGCCGAACAACTAGACAGCTTAACAAACGCATTAATGAGCATCTTCCTTCATGGTTCGGAAAAGGTCAAATAAAGTCCATACGAAGTTCTATTTTGGCTCATTTGATTGATAGTGGTCACCAAGTGGACAAAAATAGTGCTTTCAAAGTTATTTACCGCATTCCATCAAGTCTTTCGAACGGAATCAGAACCCGTCTTTTACACTTAGCCGAAGCTATGGGAATTCGAGAGAACAATCCTAGTCTTTGTATACAAAAGAAATTTGTTCTACCTTTGTCTCTCCCTTGGCCTAGGTGAATTCTATTCAAAACCCTCCCACCCTTTCTTATCATCCCTCTCCTTCGTACTTTTATGATATTTATTTAAACTCTGATTATCGTTCCATTTGATTTGACCTAATTTATTTATTTATTGAATTGTCTACATATATGCATATACTAACTTTGTTATTCTTATCACCTATATAAGCCTTATTAACAATATTTTGTTATTATTATAATCATCGTTATTAACTTCGTTCAAAACATTTACCACATTATTATTACTATTATTATTATGATTATTATTATATTCTTATTATTATGATTACTATTATTATTTGATCCACTAAATCACCGTCATTGGTTAAAATTTTATATATATAAGTCTATGTAAATTAGAGTAAAGCCTGAAGAAGATCTAATTGAAAACAGCAATATTGTTCGCTTATATGTCTTGTGCTATATTAAAAAACTACACATTCTGGAAAACTCCTTGATTATTACTCACCTCATTCAGTCACATTAAAACAAAGATAAATATAAGGTCTTACAGATGGAATACGTAGACTTACGACAACACCAGAGGACTAGCGTAAAGAAATAAACGTTCTATTCGAAATGTCACTCGACAAAAGCTACCCGAATGAATTCACCAGAGGTAATATAAAAAAGAGAAAAAAACAGGGTAAAACCAGAGAAAAGCAAGAAGGAGGAAGGGAAACAAACAGTTACAATACCATACAAAAAAGGTATCTCAGGACAATGTATTACTTCTCGTAATCATATCAAGGTGATATCAGTAGCTATTACTGTAAAACACCGTGAGACTTTATAGAAATCAATTTTACCTATAATAGAAGCATATGTTCAGTGTTGCAGAGAGCTGAAATCTTTAGCAGTGTAGTGAAGGAGAGATATTCTGTTGAAACCTAAGGGAGTAATATCAAAGATTTGTCAACCTAATTTGCGTCTATTTTGTTGTAGATTAAGTTTTCATGAAAACTTAGTCTTCCATTTCGTCAGAATCCCACGTACCAATTAACAATATTGCTTTTTTATTCGGCAATACAACAGAATTTATAAACTCTGTCTCAACCATGAAATTTTCCAGACATACGATAGAATAAGTATCTGTGCTTTTCCTTGAATCTTGGAGTTGTTTAAGATCGTTAGACAACTAGCAAAGCCATGGCTGAAATGATCAGTAGTTTCACTAAGCCTAATTTTAAAAAAGAGAAGATTCGAAACAAGCATCTATGACAAGGGTTGCTTTTCACTTTTACTTTACTTTATCCTTCTCAATACTAATTGACTTGGTGCGTCATAAAGAGCATCTCAAACAAACTTCAAACCTTCATTAACAGTTGCCTTCGCTCCATACTCAAAATCAGATTGCCGTCCAGGAACGGTCAGCAATAGGGATCTCCGACAATGAGCGAACCAACCAGGAACCGATTGTGGAAGAAATAAGCAGGAAGAAATGGTGATGGTTTGGCCATACGCCGAAGATCCATCAAGCGACATCACTATACAGGCGCTCGAGTGGAACCCGAAAGGGAAGCGGTGAGTTGGTCGTCTGTGCAAGGGTGACTTGGAGGAGATCATGTGAATAGGAGATGAAAGCATGTGGGCAGATTTGGAGTAGGGTGAAAACGTTGGCAGAGAACTGAAGGTAATGGAGACGTGCAGCTGTAGCCCTATGTTTATCTAGGAATTGAAGGATATAATAATATTAAATGACAACATCTTGGTCAATATAAGTGTCATATGCTCACAATATGTCTGTTGAGAAAAATCAGATAAGTGATTTTTATTAATTTTAAGGGCAAAACTATTCAGATTTTACTGTTTTGAGTTCAGATTGATTAAAAAGGTAGTTAGACTCAAAGGAGAACTTCAGTTCACTGAACCCTATTAGCACATATAGGAAATCAAAAACAAGTGATTCTGTGAAGAGACTTTTTTCAATGAATTTATTCTCGAGCTGTACAAACATAAAATGGAATAACACGAAAAACATAGAAGATCTGGATATCGCCGATGTGATGTGATATATGTCTGATTTGCCAAAAAAAATGTGTGATATGCAAGCGAAAAACAACAAGGTGGTGATAAAATAAGCACTCAGAGAAGAGAGACCTCCAGGTGAACATAGAAAAAACAGAGGTGATGAAGATTCTTGGCCAACAGCAATTACCTACCTGGGAAGCATCGTTTCAACTTCAGGTAGAACTGAGGAGGATATCAGAGCGCGAGGATAGGAAAAGCAAGGCAAGCTTAGATTGTTTTAAAGCCTTTGTGGTGGTCAACAGCACCCAGCATGAAAATAAGATCCGGATTTTCAACCACAGTATGAAGTCAGTAATGCTATACAGATGAGAGACTTGGTGCTGCGTCACGAAGGCCAATTTGAACAAACTACAGTCCTTCATCAACATCTGTGTTCGGTCACTACTCAAGATCAGATGGCCGGCCAGAAATTATCAGCAACAGGAATCTCAGAGAGCGAACCGATTGTGCAACAAATATGCACAAAGATATGGAGGTGGATTGACCTTACTCTGAGAAAACCATGAAGTGAGTGACATCATATCACAGGCACTTGAGTGGAACCCGAAAGCGAAGCGGTGAGTTGGTCGTCAAATCGTGGTGAGACGTGGAGTCAGGTGAAAACGTTGCAGATAACCGAACGTGCGGCTGAAGACCTATGTCACCTTTAGGAATGAAAAGAAATGATATATAATATATTATATAATATATAATCATTATATTATATATATATGAAATGCCATATCCCCTGCTACACAAAGCAAATACAAACTGGTAGGTGCGTTGTAGAGCAATACCCAGTTTCATTGGGGAAAGGAGGACTTAGACGTAATAATTCCTCGATGTTGCGATACATTGTAGATACTGACCAAGCAGCAAACACTCACTGTCAAACTGTAACATGCACGCACACTAGAAGACTGAATGTAGTTGACATATATATATATAATTGTACAGCTTGATGATAAATTCGTTGAAAAGTGTCTCTATTCGGCGGATCACATGTTTTGATTTCCAAAAGAATTCCTTAGCTTTTTTTACATAATAAATTGAGTGAAGTGATACTGCCTTCACTTTAAATCTGATAAGCTTACTACAATTAAACGAATTCTTACAAGAAATTGATCCCAACAGGAAACAGAGGAAATGTTCAGTCAGATGCCTGTGTGTTTCTATTTTTGTGTTCTATTTCTTCAATGACTTAAATCAAACAACAGACGTGTATTATGATGCTAGTAAACTTGTTAATGTAGGAAGAAATGCATTCAGGGTTATATAAGACGTCATTCAAACAAGTAACAAGTATCAATCCCTCTTGCTTCAGTCCTCTCTCTCTCTTGCTCTCCCCCTCTGTCTAAGGAAATGTGTTATGCGATATAAAATCGCTTAAGAAAGATAAAACGTGTAGGGGTGGGTAACATTATTTCTGTTTTACGTTAACACATCTTGTCAGAATGATTACATGAAAATAGTTTTGTGTAATTTACATAACTGATCGGAAGGTGATAAAAAGGAGGCATGATGATGTTGCGTAATCAAAGAGTCAAAAGTAATAGAATATTCAACTCTTCTAAAGATATTAGTTTGTATGATGACCACTATAACTTTTAATCCAACTTCTTTGTATTCCTTCTATTCTTATGGGGAGTATTAGTCGCCTAACTTGATGGCTTAATCCTTTTTTTACAGTGGCTTACGTAACAGTGTTACTTTTTCATCTTCCTGTTCAAAATCATGTGAGTGTTCTGTTGTGTCTTTCGGTACTAAGTTATTTTTCAAGCTTATAATCACATATGACAGCATACTAATTGAATGAGTTTCTTTTCAACGTCATTTAATATATTTTTATCCTTTCACCTTCCCAGGTGGACAATAGGACTTCAAGCAAGAGGCTCAAATTTCCTGTAGCAGTGCTGATTACTTTTAAAGGATGGGGTTGCTAGCCTCATGTCCAACCTTCTCTCCTTATGAGTCTTATCGCTGCCTTAGTGAAGTGAAGAAGTGCTTCGGTGACCAAGGACCAAACACTGGGCAACCTGCCTGGTCGGCGATCATTAAACAGCTGTACCACCGACGCATATTTAATAGAAACATTTGAAGGCATCAAACTGTATCAACTTTAATTCAATTTTGGGTAAATTTTGTTTTGTCTCACAGTGTTATACAGTAATGTTTACTGATGACGTTTCGAGCACAATTTATTGCTCATAATCATATCAAGGTAATCACACGACTTCCTAAATTCATTTATATAGTTCCATTGTTTTTCTCTTGATTTTCACTTGATTTGATTGGTAATAGTATTTTCCATATTTCAGGTATGAGTGACGAGTCATTCCTATTGCATGTGTTGGGTGTAGACTCGATGAACAAGGATTCAGTAATCAACCTCTCTCTCCACCTACCTAGATTACTTTTTAGAATTTTAACCCTCTCCCACCCTATTGTGTGGTTGTGTGTTAGCGCATGCATTGCAATTGCTGAGCTTTTTTCTAAATTTTATCTTCTCGGGGTCAACCATTCTTACCTTAGCTAAATTCTTATGCTCTGACAATCTGACTACCCCTGACCTACTAGTTTGACCTATGTAGTTGACCTCACAGTCATTGCATGGTATTTTGTAAATAATATTATTTTGTCTAATTGGGTCAACTGGGTCCTTTAACCTACAGAGCTTGTCCCTGAGTGAGTTTGTAGGTTTAAATGCCACCCTAATTCCTATTTTATTCAGAATCCTACGTAGTGTCTCAGATGTCCCCTCTTTATATGGTATAACTGTGGATGACTTATATTCTTTCTTATTTATGTTATTATTACTAGTTTCACAATTATTTTTATTTTGTTTTTGGCCTTTAATGATCTTCCTAATGAATTTTATAGGATAGTTATTCAACACCAACGCTTCTTCTATCTGTTTTAATTCATCATTTAGATCTTTTTTTGTGCTACTTAGTGCCACTGCTCGGTTTGTTAAACATTTAACTAAGCCTGCCTTAACAGTTAAAGGATGAGACGAATTAAAGTCTAAATATCTATTAGAATGCGTTGGTTTTCTATAAACACTAGTGTGTAGTTTGCCTTCTTCTATTCTTTTTATCTTACAATCTAACATAGCTAATTCTCCTTGTTCATTTTCTGATTCAAATGTGAATTTTATTCCCTCAACTTGTGAGTTTATATGTGTCAAGAAGCTAGAGATGTGTTCTGTTTTTAACACTGTGAAAGTGTCATCCACATATCTCCACCATATTTTCGGAGTAGGGTTAAATGTATTGAGGGCACTATTTTCCCAGCTGTCCATAAATATGTCTGCTACGATAGGGGATATTGGTGATCCCATTGCTACACCTTCTGTTTGTCTATATATTTTGCCTTGGAACTTAAAGATAGTAGATGTGAGGCATAACTGAATCCCTAAAATAATTTCTTCAATGGACAGCTTTGTCCTATGACTGAGTTCCGGATCCGCAGTTAATTCTTTTTTAACTGCTTCTAAGGCCATATTAACTGGTATATTAGTATAAAGACTAGTTATATCAAAACTAACCATTGTTTCATCATTCGCTAGTTGAATGTCATTTATTTTATTTTTCATCTCATATGAATTAGTTAATCTAGAGTTTGAACGATTTCTAATGGGGCATAGTATTAGAGCTAAGTGTTTTGATAATTCATACGTGGGGGTATTTCTAAAATCTACTATTGGTCTTATGGGGTAACCTGGCTTATGTATTTTTATAGTACCATATATTCTACTAGCATTATTAGTTTTAGGCATTAAATTAAACCATTTAGACTCACCCAGTGATGGCTTCATTCTGCGTATTAGTTCCGCTGTAGATTTCTTAACCTTATTCATTATTGTATCTACAGGCTTCTTAATTTACTCATATGGTACTATAAAAATACATAAGCCAGGTTACCCCATAAGACCAATACGGATCCATATGAGTAAATTAATAAGCCTGTAGATACAATAATGAATAAGGTTAAGAAATCTACAGCGGAACTAATACGCAGAATGAAGCCATCACTGGGTGAGTCTAAATGGTTTAATTTAATGCCTAAAACTAATAATGCTAGTAGAATATATGGTACTATAAAAATACATAAGCCAGGTTACACCATAAGATCAATAGTAGATTACAGAAATACCCCCACGTATGAATTATCAAAACACTTAGCTCTAATACTATGCCCCATTAGAAATCGTTCAAACTCTAGATTAACTAATTCATATGAGATGATATTACCAATCAAATCAAGTGAAAATCAAGAGAAAAACAATGGAACTATATAAATGAATTCAGGAAGTCGTGTGATTACCTTGATATGATTATGAGCAATAAATTGTGCTTGAAACGTCATCAGTAAACATTGCTGTATAACACTGTGAAACTTTATCAAAACAAAATTTACCCATAATGGAATTACACTCAACCATAATGCACAAGTTTTATTCTTATATCAATGTATCAAGTTTATGCGATAATTCTTAAAGTTAAGAGCACAGTATTCAGCGAAGAGACTCTTTTTCCAACAACGAATTTATTATCAAGCTTTACAGTCGTATATATATGGTTTTATAAAGAAATTATATCCAGTGAGGGAATTAGGTCAAAGGTGTGAATACATGAAATAATAATAATAGTAGCATGAAATGCAATTAAAACTAAAATGTTTGTGATTATAATCATAGTTTAATGTGAAGTGGAAAAATAATTAATGTCCTATATAGAATAATACATAAAATGCATAGATTTAGGAAAGGTATACATGATTATAAGATAAGTAGACGAATATAAAATCTAACGTAACATGGTGTGAGATTTGATAAGATAGAATTCAATATTGTAAAAATAAAAAGTATACAAATTGATCATTTTGGGTTTAAAATGTCAAGTGGGTCAAGTGGAAAAGATTCAGAGTGAGAATAGTAATAATAATAATAATAATGATAATAGTAATAAAAATAATCGAAGTAATAAGGCAGAGGTACATAGAATAACTAAATAAACAAAATAAATAAATGTCTATCCCTCTACGGCCAGGGCAGAAGAAGGGATTGTACAAACTTCCTTTTGTACACGTACGTCTGACTTAAAGTCATGAATTGACAAGGCCTTAGATGTCTTTAGAAGTCTGTAACGAAGAAAACCCGGGAAGTTAGCATGAATTGTACATATATGATCTTGAAATAATCTGAAAGTAAAAACTCATTCTAAAGACTTCCTGAAACTCTTTGCAGAAATATAAGTGAAAGCCCATTCTCATAGAGAGTAAGAATGTAATAACGTCATCACTGTTAGTAAAATTCCTCGGTTGAACGACCTAATTACAATATTTTTGCGTATTTCTAGGTTTCAACTTTGTAAATGTTATTTGTTTTTCTCTCAGACTGAGAACCATATTTTCTGACATTTGCGCATCGTACATTGACTCGATTCTTATTGTCTGTCTTTGTCATTACTCAATCTTTAGCTTTTGCTCTTCTCTTTGTGCCCTTTGTGCGATACAATGATCATGTGTTGCTTTGCGATGCTATTTTGTTTTCATTGAGTCATGATAATTCTGACATTGGACTTCCTGTGTGATTTACTAGGGGTACGATTCATGTGAAAAGAATTTCGAAATAAGAATAATAAAGACGAAATTCGGAAGGATAATTGTTCTACCGGAGATTTCAGATGATTTCTGGAGGTTATCTACCTAGGATTTGGGTATTAAATACTTCATGAAACAATGATAGGTTTATTCTGGATTTATTTTTGTTGACACAATGGACACTTGTCGACTTTTTGACTAACAGAATCAGTATATGTTTGGGAACTTTCTCCCAACATTTCAAATGATTAAAAATGCTTAATATAACTTTTCAGAAGAATGGTTACTGAACAAAGAATATTCTCTTCAATATCTTCATCATCAGATTCTGCAATCATGTATACATATATATTACATATGCATAATAATAAGTTGATTAGTATAATTAGCACCATAAATGTTTCAATAGCATCGAATCAATAATAGAAATACCAATGGATTACAGTTCGATAGCACCAACATAACGATTCACACTGAATATCAGCAAAATGAGGAAGGATAATGGTACAAATTCATGAACATATAGTACCTACTGAAGGCCAGCCAGGGCAGTAGTAGTGGCTGAACTTGCTTCTTCTGTGCATAGAGCACTGTTTGCTCAAGGCGAATTATGATAGTGTCTGCTGTTCGGAGTATGTTCTACCTATATGTGTTTGGGAATTTATTTGATACTTGGTAAATGATATAGAAGGATTCTTCAATGTTGTCTTTGCGGGTAGTTCGGACTAAGTGGTCGAATATCGAACTTTCTTTTCGACGACTTCATTTTCAAGCTGTACAGTCGTATTTATATTACAGAAAAAGGTTATTAAGTGGCACTAAATAATTGCTCAGTCAATGTACGCATATATGTGATAAAAGTTATAAGGGGTAGAGTTGAAGTGGATAAATTACAAAAATATTAAAGATTGTTCTATAATCTTTAATATTTTTTCAATTTAATATTTTAATATTTTTTGTAATTTATCCACTTCAACTCTACCCCTTATAACTTTTATCACATATACGTACATTGACTGAGCAATTATTTAGTGCCACTTAATAACCTTTTTCTGTAATATAAATACGACTGTACAGCTTGAAAATGAAGTCGTTGAAAAGAAATTTCTTCGCTGAACAAAAACTGTGGTTTTACTTATGAATAAATGGGTATTTTTCGTGAATATCGAACTGCTGATGTTTTATACCACACCTTTACTCAGCCAAACTGATAGACGTTCCCAAGCAGCTACGAGAAATCTAGTTCCTAGAGCAACTGCCATTATAACTCGCTTCACAAGCACAGCTATATTAGTAGATACAACAATAGGTAGCTATTCCAGATACTTCACCTTCCATTTCGGGTATCAGAACTGATCGTTAGAAAATAGGATTTGTCTTTCACCAGCATCAGAACTTCTTTGAATAAATTTCCTTATCTTGTTATTATTTATTTTGCCAGATACGTCACCCTTGAATTGCAACCGCATATATAAAGGCTTCTCATTTACAGGTGGAGAATAGTTCTTTCTCACTTTTTTTGGTCATGTGTTTCTTGACGATCTTATCATGATGGCTATTTTCAATTAACAGGTTGTATACAATTTTAAGTTCATCTTCAGTTACGTCTTCTGAGTATATAGCTCTAATGCTGTGACTGAAGGTTTTGTGTTGGATAGGAACTAAGCTATGGAAATGTGTACATTATCCAGTCTGTCTATTTTTCTTATGCAAATTTGGCTTTATACTATCATCTAGTTTTCTTGCAAAAAGGACATCTAGGATAGAAGTTCTATTTTAGATTCCTCTTAGCTTGTAGGATTATGAAATGAATTTCTAGGACCAGGCAATCAGAAATATGTGTTATTTGTAAGCAGTTATTTCTATGTAGGATGTTAAAGGTTGTCAGCAGAGTAAGCAACGTGCCACTTAACCAGCTTGTTAATATTCTGGTTGACAGGCACTTATACTCATGTGAAAAATGGGCTAAATCCATTCTATATAACTCACACCACTCTCTACATTCATAACTCTACCTTTCTGTCTCATCAGGCAGAACCAGGAGTCTTTATATGGGAAACTATATGCTCGCACTAGCAATTAAAGAAACTCAACCATACCTTAATTAGCTCGTGTTCTGTGTTATAAAGAAAGCATTCGGCGTAAAACATAACTTATTCTGTAGTTGGTAGAACAATTGGATCTCGTCTTTCCAACTCATGTCATCTATAGATGTAACGTTTTCTTTCTTTTCTTTTTATCTTTTTGGGTTTTCGCTTTGTTTTTGTTATGTGCTGTTTTGTTTCTCTCTTCCTTACAAACTCTACTTAAAATATTGTTCCTCGTTTTTTCACGCTCTGTGTATCTTGACCTTTTTGTTACCGCTTACTCCAGTAAATATGCTAGTAGTACCTACTTTTCTAACACCTTGAAACATTCTGTTCACTTTTGGTTTTGCTACCGATTCGCTTATATGTCATTGTCAAAACTAAATGAGACTACCCATATTTTATGTAGAATTTCAATTATTGTTAATGTACAAACTGGATGCAATACTGTAGTAAAATGCCGAGAATTCCATTCTGTATCAGAAGTACTGTTTTGGAATGAAGCAAATTATTATTATTGGACACCTTCATTCTTTTTTTGGATAATCTATCTTCTTCTTTTCTCTTTCATGAAATCAAAGTTTGAATTTTTTAGATCCCTTCAAGATGAGAAGAAATAACAATGAATGCTAATCCATATGTCGTCAAAGGAATTCGATGAAGCAATTTCTCCGAAACGCTTGAAACCAAATTTATGTGTTCAGAAAGAAGCAGTTATCAGTCTTTTTTTTCTCATCCTGGTAACTGGATGTCTTCATTCTCTTTTTCATTTCATTACAAATTCTTTGGATTTAACCTAACCCACCCATTTTGATACAGTGTAATGTCGCTTGTCTTTTCTTCTATGATTTGAGTTGAACTCAGTATATTGTTACCTAGTTTATTAGCCATTCTGCATCGTACGCATTTCTCGTCTTAAATACGCAACTCCCTTGCCACTGTATGCATGCAATCATTTTGTTTAAACTTGAACTGTCTGTGTAAAATCTACATAAGAGCAATTCTCTTAGCACTTTTCAATAATTGCGAAACCTTCTCTCAACTGACATCGTAAAAAAATTTAAAGTGTATAAAGACTTTTCTGTACATCAACCTCATAATTTATTTAGGCTGTAATCAGCAGCTGATGAGAAGCAAACGAAATAAATAATGATGGTGACATGTTATTTTGCACAAACCACCACATTCATTCTTGCTTTATTCAAATTCATCCAGGAGAATAAATGCATGAAGGAATAATAGAGAAGATTGGTAGCTAAGGTGGATGAATTGAAATTAATAGTGTTCTCTGAGCTGTTTGGTTTAGTTGCGGAGCTTTCGTTGTCCCTCTGCTGGACCTCATCCCCTTTCAGTGAAATATTAAGCATAAAGTGAAATGATTTAAATTCTTCATGAGTGATATAATTGCGTCTCCCGGTAACCGTATTTATATATGTTTTGACCATTTTCTATAGACTTGGATTTTAAACTTTCTGGTCATCTGATTCACTTTTTATTAGTTGGTATATTTCGTCTTTATTAACGTGTTTGTTAATTGTATTTTCGTTTGAGTACAAGGCTTCTAGGAATTCCCTGGCACATTTGGTGGTGTTTCCTCTGTCTAAGATTTCCACATTATCCCAATCAAATTGATGTCCATACATGTCTACATGCATTGATACTAAAGAACATATTTAGTGTCTTTTCACGGCTAATTTGTGTTCTTGGATTCTAATTCGTAGTGGACGCCCAATTTGGCCGATGTAATGTCTGTTACACTTCATACAATTTATTTTGTAAATGGTATCAATTTTATCTCTTTTTTCTGTTGGATGTGTCTTTCCGTATGCACAATATCGAATGAAGTGGTTCGACCGCCTTGTGTGCTTTATCTTTTTCAAACGCCTTCAATATTTTAGCTGTTATTTCACAGGATATTTTTTATGCATTTCAGGATGAATTTTCTTGTGGTGTTTGATGATGGTTCCTTGTTGGTGTTTTGATTCGACTTTAAACACTTTTTGATGAAATTTTGTGGATAACCATTTTTTTGTAGACCGTTTGTAGGTATTTGTCTTCCATTCTTTTCAACTCTGGAGTGCTACAGTATGTTTGAACTCTTTTAAACAATATGTAAAAACAGTTCCTTTTTTGATTAATTTGATTATTGCTAGTATAGTTGAACTGTAAGATTTGGTTAGGATAATGTCGAAATCTTAGACAGAGGAAACACCACCAAATGTGTAGTCAGGAAATTCCTAGAAGTCTGGTACTCAAACGAAAATACAATTAACAAACACGTTAATAAAGACCAAAATTTACCAACTAATAAAAAGTAAATCAGATGACCAGAAAGTTTAAAATCCCAGTCAATAGAGAAACGTCAATACATGTGTAAAGATGGTTACCCGGAGGCGCAATTATATCCTTCATGGAAAAGTTCAAATCATTTCACTTTATGTTAAATATTGCACTGAAATAGGATGAGGTCCAGCAGAGGGACAACGAAAGCTCCGCAACTAAACCAAACAGCTCAGAGAACACTATTAATTGCAAAAAGGAATTTCAATTAATTTGACAAACAAGTTAAAGTTATTGTAGATATTTCCATTATTGATACATAAGCATGTTTTTTGGGCAGAAATTACACGGTAAGATTGATAGACAACGAATTAATTATTCATTGACAAAGACATTCTATGCTAAAAAAGGCTCCTTTTTTAAAATATAGTGGACGTTTTAGATGTAGGATTAGAAGCAAAGCTGATAACTGCTGAAAGAATGTTCTCTTTTCGATAACTTTTCGTTCTTCAATTCAGATAAAGCAATAAAAAGACGTAATTTATCTGAATCGTGTAATGTATTTGCGTAACACATTTCGAACAATCTGATCACACACGGACTTGTCATAGAAATATATATGAAATTAATAAAGAGGTAAGAGGTGAGAAAAATAGACTTAGGTCAAGTTAAAAAACATATTCAAGGTCAAAATAAAAATGAAGACCACTAAACCAAATAGTAGAGGTAATGGTACATCTGCTTTGGTATCAAAACAAAATTTACCAAGGAAGGTTTAGTGTGATGATAAAACTTCTTTTGATGAACGCATAAAGGTGGCTTAAACTTCATATTTACCAGCTAAGGCTTCCACAAACTTTAAGATACGCCCCAAACACGTTTTATAGATAGGTTTAAAAGATCTGTTAACATCAATTTTATGTCCTGTTTTTATAATATGTTTCTCAATAGAAGAGCTAGGTCTCCTGTTCTCCTCGTTTAAAGGTCTTGCAAATTCCATTTGTTTCTGAAGACATTTGAGAATGTGCTCTGAAGCCCTTAGTCACAGAGATCGATGAGTCCTCCCTATGTATGTGTGTCCACACGTACATTCAAATTGGTAAATACAGTGGGATGTGACATCATTTTTCGCATGTTCGAAGGGCTTAGATAGATATAATGGCTTTACATTCTCTATTATTATGATATTAGCTGCATTAAAAGTCTTTTCAACGGCAGGGTTCAGTCTTTGTCTAGTTATCAAGCTGCTTTGATGTCCCATATAGGGTAGCTTGATGTACACGTCTTTCTTAGGGGCGAGAAGGAGAGTGGGTCTTGGTGTTCTGACTACTTTATATCTCCTGACGAACTTTTCTGGATAATTGTTATCAACCAGAGTTTGTGTCAATATTCTTTCTTCTTCATCAAGCGTGTCGTCAGTGCATATTCGTCGGATTCTACTGAAGAGGCACCTTACTAAGCCTCTTTTGTACCGAACAGGGCAGAAACTGTGGTAATTAAGATACTGTCCTGTCCAAGTAGGTTTTCTATAAATAGATCTTTTTATTAACCCATCAAGCCGTCGACTAAGCAATATGTCTAGGAAAGATAAACAATTATCTTCCTCTTCTTCAGATGTAAGTGATATGCTATTCTGAACTTCATTCATTCGATTTAAAATTGAGGTGGCAGAACAAGGCTTATCACTGATGACTACGATATCATCTACATACCTTCTATAAAGTGGCACATTTTCGATTAAATCCTCCGATAAATTCTCAATGTACGACATATAAATATCTGCTAAAAGGGGCCCTAACGGACTTCCCATAGCAACACCATCAACTTGGCAGAAACAATCGCCTTCAAATGTAAACCTAATATTGTTAGTACATAGAAGTAATAAATCCTTAAGTAAGATATGCGGAACGGGATGAAAAAATTGTTTGTGGAAATATAATCACACAAAATGTCAACTGTTTTGATCAAAGGCAGATTAGTAAATAACGAGTTTACATCAAAAGAGTACATATTCTTGTTCATAATATCAATATTACTATCATCAAGAACATCAACCAATTCAAATGTATCTTTTAACACATAATTACAGAATTGTGTTTTGACTGGATTCAATAATTCTTCAATTCGCAAAATTTTAAACACAAAGAGTTTATGGATAATCATTATTGACAATGTTAATAGTCATTTTCGTTTGAATAGCATTGAATCGCTAAGATCAGAAATCTAGATTGCAGTTTGAAAACATGCACAAATGTATAGTACTAAAGTGAACATATCAGAGATATTAAGATAGATTGTCATGTCGAAAGATTAATACAAACTCATGAATACCAATCGAATTTTACTTGATTTTATCACAAACTTTATATCTGAATGTGTGGCAACAATAGAAGCAAGAAGGGGAACTGAGGCCTACTTGTGTGTGTGTGTGTCATTGCTTAATTGAATAACCAGAGCTGAATTGTCATCACATGTTTTCCTAATGAAGTCTGTATTTACTTAGCATTATTAAACAGTTCGTGTTTAGAATTATTTTGTAATTCGTGGCATGTTCCAGTATTCCAATCACCTGAATTGCAAAATTATGTTAGATTACGCTATTGGTGTTAGTCAAGCTCTTGAGAATGATTTTCATATATATATCCTTACGGTTCATGGATGATTACGAATGTCTTATCACGATTAGATGACTAAGAACGGTGGTTACTACAGCTAATAATGCAGCTTAACTCATTTTCACAGGGAAAACGAGGTCAGTATTGTTCTATAAACACTTACAGCATCCGTCTAGATAGTGTCACATACCACTTTGTTCACCAGTTTACGTGTATGTGTGGTCACACCTATAAAAGAAGGACTTATCGATGTCTACAGGTCCGGACTGTAGAACGCATTCCAAAGTGGCCACGTAAAACAAAAAAATCTTCAGGTGATTTTATTTGTCTCAGGTAGTGACATCGGTCAAAAAATCAATGGGAACCAGCAGGAAGTACTGCATAGCTGTTTTGTCCTAGTCTGGTACCCAACAGCAATATGCACCCACCGGGTCTCGAGCCCAAGGCATTCTGGTTATAATGCAAGCCATTAGACTGTTCAGCCACGGATCAAATCCTTGCAGACAAATTCATGAAAATTAATCCGATTCTCACTGGTGGTTGGTTGCAGGGCTGCAGTTCTAGTGTGAAGTCATGACCGGTGGAGTTAGCCCTGTTAGAAGTAAGAACAAACACTCACCCATAATAATGCCTCCTGGTCCCGCTTAAATCAGTCTAGACGATAGAAGTCAAAAATTTTGAGCTAGCTACTTATTCGGTTCTCAGTGCCTAACTGATGTGCGAGCTTGTCATCACGTCAGAAGGTCCCGTGTTTGAAATCTATTGGGTGCATACTGACGATGAATCCCAAAGTGGGACGAAAAGGCTGTTCTGTACGCATTGTTGGTTTTCAATGATTCCCTAAATGATATGATTCCACGAGCAAACTTGAAACAAATAAAATCACCCTATACAATGGCCGCTAGGAATAGATGTTGTATATCATCTACCAAAAATATTCGTACGGCATTTTGCAGCTTACCTCATCTCTGAAATCAATTTATTATCCAATTATCAGTGAAAGGATGTGTGTACTACCCACCGTCTCGCTCAGTCTTCTTTCATGCCTGTGAGAGATGGCCACTTAATCTGGAAGATGCAAAAAATAGCTGTCTTGTTTTAGTTTCTCGTATAATCCAGTACTATAGGATGCGTGATTTTGATATTAGGCATCTAATCTTAATCAAGGAGTATAATCATTTGATGAAATTGTAAGATGGCCGGGACGTGTGGTTCGCAGGCCTACCCATGGCTTTCCTTAAAAGAAAACGTTGGCTGACATAAGATTTGGTTGAATCAAAGACAGTGCTGATCAAACTAAAATAAAGCGTCAGTTCATAAAATCCATAGAATTCAGTTTAAGACATGTATGGAGGTGCAGAATTTCCTTCTGGTTGGTGTCCTCAGGATTCTAAGATCAAATCCCTGGAAAACCTTGGTGATGGTGTGGTGTGGTGTGAGCTAATGATAAGATTTGTCAGCAGTATATAAAGATACTTTCTTTGGCACGAAGTCATCAGGTAGCAAGGAGATAGGTTTGATGTAGGAAAAAGTAAATGATACGGCTTTGCGAAGACATATGAGAGACGTGAAAGAAACACAAAGAAGCAGAATATGAAGGCGAAAAGTAGAAAAAAGCGGAAGATCTGTGCAAATAGTTCATTGAAGATCAAGTGTAAATAAGTTGGCTATATAGAGATGCGGAATCCTTACCACGGCTTCACCTTCATCACTACCAGCGTCGGTGGCACAGTGGTTAGGACTCTCGCCGAGTATGCACATGGTCCGGGGTTCGATCGCCTGCCCACGCACACCTGATATATATAGTTGGCCTGCGAAATTGAGCTACCATTATCAGATGCTGAATACTCCATACCTGTACCAAAAATACGGTGTGGAGTCAAGCTGTAACCAAAAAAAGCTATCACAATAAAGCTCAAAGTAATTCTCAATAGTAAGAATCATTCATTCTTCTAGACCTCCTACATCCATCAAACCCTATCGTTTTTTGGCGTTGCTATTTTTTCTCCCTCTTATTTCAGTCTATTATCGTCCTTCTGAATATCTCTTCTCTCTTTTGTCTTTTGTCTGTTGTGTGTGCTTCATGGGGTCTGACAACTCAAGCTTTGTGTAAACTCCTACACTAGGATTGAGTTTCTCATAGCCAGGCACCTTACAAAAGTGGGTCATGAAACTGATTTGAGTAGTGCCTTTAAACTGATGTATGGTGGAGAAGATTTGTACCTCAGGTGGATGGTATTGAATTAGGTATGTTCTCTGAACAGGTTACTTTAATTTTGAAGCTTTCGTCATCCTTCTGAAAAATATCGTCAACACAGGTTTTAGGGAAAAATAATTCATCTGAATTATCAATGAATAAAGTTACTCTATCTTCTGAAATTCTGACTGGCTGTTAATTTACTTCTCTATTGATATTATTCTATCAGTCACGTTTACAGTGAGAAACGATTTCCCTTTCACAATATCTCACGACTAAATTGTCTGTCTTTGCGTGATTTAGAAAATATGCCAGATGGAAGTTACCTTCACTCCTATCCAGAGGGAATACAAAGCATGCGGAATCTATATCTTGTAAAAAAAATTAGTTTTTTGTGCTTTATGAAGTTTCATTTTGAAGACATACGTTGACATTTCATTTTATGGTATTCCTCTCTATCGATATGCCATTAACCGGTTTTATATGTACAGAACGTATTTTTACATCACTCTGAACTCGTCTTGGTAAACCAGTCATCGAAACCTTTTACTTAACAATATTTTCACTCGCCTTCATCTTATCGCATTTTGTTACCTGATTATATTACCCCTATTCACTCACCATGACCTGTAAACATTTTGAATTATATTGAAAAATTATGTAATCTTTTACGCACTTTTATCTTTGTAAATAAATATAAATATATAACAATTACGTATATGATCAGATAGCTCAAAATATGTTGTGCGAATACTTAACACCGTTCAGATAAATTACGCATGCATACAGATTACTGTATACACTGAAATATCTCTACTCTGCTGTATCAGGAACATAACGTAGGCTAGACATTTTCTGAGCAACTATTGCTTGCAACCAAATAACTAGTATCATGGTCAAATTATGATAATTTTGATATGTTAACGGCAAAAGGTGATGTAACGAATGATATGATTTATTTTGTATAGAAATGTGGCTCATTTGGCATAAACATTCGACTTTCAGAGATTTGTTTTAGGGACTGGAGTATAGTTCCACATATATCAATCTGTACAACTGGGTTTACTATCAGGCCAAACACACCCAGCCTATTATTAACTAACTAACTATCTAACCCACTATTTTTTAATTAGCATAATTTAAATATTCAGAGTATCTGACAGTTTAAAATCTACTCATTAAATTAAAGGCAGTTAATGTTCGCCACTAATGTCCATATCATGAAAAAGTGGCCTGCATAAACAAACGAAATTCCTGCACAATAGAGTTTCAGAAAAAGTCAGATGGTCATTAATAACTGATTATAGGATGAAGATATTCAGAATACTGCTAAGAAATCTAGACCAGGAAGGTCCATTATGCCAGCTGTTGAAACAAATCCCCCCAAAAACATTGGCTGGTGGTGACGTGACAAATCGCGAAATGACGGAGGTTAGAATTAAGAGGCGATTTGATTCAGATTCAGTGGCTGGATAGTCAACAATCTTGATTAGGTTCATAAATGCCCTGAGTTTGATCTATTGCAGGTTCGCTAGTGAGCACTAACGAAGAGCCCTGAAAAAGGGCTAAACAGCTATCACATACTCAATGGTTGTCAAAGTGATGTCGCTAGGTGGTCTAACTGGAGACCTAACTCGAATCCAAGCAAACTGACACTCGAGAATTGTGCATGCAATCATTTCATTAGAATAATGTGAACAAAGCAAGAAGGGGATACTTAGCAGGATTGAACGATGCCATTATATCTACTTGCGTCTTGTCAGCTGAGTACAACCACGAGAAATTTTCAAATACAGTAGTTATTTGAAGTCACTTGGTGGATGGTGACTAGCAGTGGAATCCAGGATGCACATTTCGTCCTTTGTGACATTCATCACCAGGATGTGTCTGCATTTCCTAGTGAGTGATGGTGATTCCTACCGAGGCTCAAACCCATTGCCCTTAGTTCCAAATACCGAATACAACGAAATGCGCATCTCGGATTTCACTGCTAGTCACTATCAACCAGTTGACTTTAAGTTGCATAACCAGACATCGTCGAGGTTTATGCCCAAGGATCCAACATGTTAACGTGAGACTGAGTGTTTCGGTCCCTTTGATCGACGGGAAAATCTAAACTGAATTGAATACTGCAGTTGCTAATCACAAAGGTGACGGATATTCACACCATGGAAATAAGTAGCCTGATGGGCAAGAAGTAAAAGTCGTTAATTATTTTTTACACTGACAACACTTCACTCATCTAAAATCCTCATCGTATTGCAATCACATTCAGATTTCTGAAAGTAGTTTATCTTCCAATCATCTATTTCACACATTTCTATTGAACTTTATTCTGACGTTTTTATATTTATTCATTCCTATATCTGTTGAAATTGTGACTCATAATCATCTAAACCAACATCATCTCATTTTAGTATTTCCACTTACTGCTAAACGTTGACACACACACACACACGCACAGAAAATTGATCGTTAGTGTCTATTGAATGATTCTCAAATGCACTGAAACTAATTGTATATAAACCGCTACAAATGACATCATAGTGTTTCTTTAATGATGATTATTGTTATTACCAACCTCGCCAGATACTAGCTTGATAAGCTACTAGCTTACTAGTTTTCTGGCCAGTCCCAAGACCGTGTAAAGAGGGAGGGTTGGGGCGTGGTGCTAGCAACTCCAACCCTGTAAAACAACCAAATCGCTACAGAAACTTCAACGAATAAATATATTAAAAAGGCGGCCTGCTTGAACATAGGGCTACCAAAAATTCCACCTTACAACATTTTGCAAAATTGCTTTGGTTTGCTCTTTTAATTTTGTTTTAATTTATCAATAATGTGTCCTAATCGTATTATATATAATCGCGCATTTTTAAAATCATTACAACCTACCGCGTTGTGTCATCCACAAAAATTGAGAAAAAAGCATCACTGTGGCTGGCAGCGTGCACTGAAACGTACACAAATTAATCAAATGACTGTTCCTGAACTCGTTAGCACTAATTGTAGATCCCTGTCCAACAAAATGGATTACCTTCAATCCCTAATGTATTCCAATGTTTATCGAAATGCTGGCGTTTTAGCAATACAAGAGACTTGGCTGCACCAGCATTATGATGATAATCTAATTTCAATAAATGGATATAAAGTTTTTCGCCAAGATAGAAATAGTTCCAAGAAAAAATATGGAGGAGGGGTAGCCACATATATAAACACAAATTGGTCTACATCAAATCACGTTTGCTTCAATTATTCTAATGACAATATAGATTGCATAACCGTCAGGTGTCGCCCAAAACACTTAAGTAAATATTCTTATATATACATAACAAATATTTACATAACACCCAATTGTAGCCTTTCTAATATAGTTATGTTTGCAGATGAGTTTACTGAATTCGCTGCTCCTGCATTCGGAAACTCGTTGTCTATAGTCTGTGGTGATTTTAATTTATGTGATCACAGCTTTCTTACTTCGCTTGGTCATGAGAATCTAGTCAAGTTTAATACACGTCTGGACAAATCACTAGACCTGGTTTTCATAAATGACCGTGATGTATATGAAACCCGAAGGAGAGCTCCTTTGCTAAATTCTGACCACTGCATTATTCGTATTTTACCGAAAGTGTACGGCAAGTTACAACGAAAATTGTTTAGTCATTTAACAAAGAAGATACATGAACGTTCATATTCCCATGACAACATTCTAGCATTAAGAAGCATGTTGCATGATACCAACTGGGAACTGTTTACTGACGATAAGTTGGATGCTACTGTCTCTAATATAACCGATTATCTGAAGTTTTGTTTGGATATTTGCTGTCCTTATGAAACACTGTTTTCGAGATTTGACAGAATCTCTTCTGTGCAACTGAAAAAACTTAGAAGACAAAAAGAGAAGTTGTATAAGAATTGTGATAATACTGGTGTCCGTAAAATAAACACCCTTATAAAAATTGAAATAGAAAGGTTGAACAGACTATATAATGAAAAATTTTTATCATGTAAAAATCCTTCAAACATTTGGAAACTTTTCAATAAACTTACAAGTAAAAAACAAATGTCCGTTGATGCTTATTCTGATGTTAATGCTTTAAACAAATCATTTATCAAGAAACAAATTAATATGGTTGTACCTGATGTACCTAGTCAAGAAAATGGTCATTTTCAGGGTTTTGAAGAAAAGGATGTACTATTATGTTTGAAGTCATTAAATCCAACACACAGCCTTGGTCCAGATGGTGTACCAAGCATTCTTCTCCAAAAGTGTGCAGACATCTTGTGTCATCCTCTTACTCAAATCTTTAACGCATCATTTAAGAGGGAAACGGTACCTGCTGACTGGAAAGAAATCAAGGTTGTACCTGTACAGAAATCATCTTCTGGAGCAGGTATAAAGTTTAGACCAGTCGCTATAACATCTCCTTTTTTGAAAACTATGGAGAAACTTCTTTTGAATATTCTTAAACCTTCTTTAAAAGCTTTTAGTGACCCTAAGCAGTTTGCTTATAAGTGTGGAAGAAGTACATTAGATGCAGCCATTGTACTACACCACAATATTGTTTCCTGCCTTGATAAGGGTGCTAAGTTCGTTCGAACAGCTTTTTAGACTATACTGCAGCTTTCGACTCTGTTCCTAGGACACTTTTATTAGGAAAGATGATTTCAGCACAAACAGAGTCCTGGGCAACTAGATGGCTGTCTTCTTATTTTAAGGATAGGAAACAGCATACTGTTTTGGCTGGAAAGCGCTCCACTTCCCAGCTAACTGAAAGTGGTGTGCCTCAAGGTGCAGTACTTTCTCCATTTCTTTTCTCTTTCTTTCTGCATGACCTTCCGAACTCACCCAAAGTTAACTTCATTAAGTATGCTGATGACCTGACCGTTTCTGTCCCTGTAGTTTCCACATCGGATTGTTCCTATATGAATGGCTTCCTAGCTGAAGTTAAGGATTGGTCTGGCTCAAATGGTCTTAAACTAAATCCAACTAAATGTAACACTGTTGATTTCAGCTTGAGAAGTGAAAAAGACATGCATGGATTGATTCAATCTCATGATTGTTGTAATATTGATGGTACCATGATTGAGAGTAAGTCAAGTGTTTCTTATCTTGGCATTAGTTTCTCGTCAAATCTTTGCTGGTCGTCTCATATTCTTATAGTTTCTAAGAAAGTTTTCCGTCTGACTTATTACATAAAGAAGTTGAGACACTCAGGTATAACTCAATCTCTTATCATACAATTTATTAATTCATGTGTTTTGCCCATCATTCTTTATTGTTCTCCATTATTCTTCCCTGGGCTACTCAAGAAAGATCATATAATACTACGAAGAACATTGAGGGCTGTAAGTAGGGTCAGTGCTATCCCTTTGACTGAACTAAATGACACTGTTGTCAATAGGCATATGAATTCTTGTAAACACTTAGCTAAAGTTATCTTATCTGATAGTGAACATCCTCTTTATTCACAATTGTTTCCTTGTATCTCTTCGGGTAAGACCAGAAGAAATTTTATAAACATTTATGCTCGTACTACAAAATATAAAAATTCGACCGTTCCATATTTGGCACGAGTATTGTGTGAAGAGACAAATATCAGAAAAGAACTTTTACAACTTTTGAATCAATAACTAAACTATAAAATGTAATGATGCATATTAATGCATGTGTTATTTGTTATATTATTTATTTATTATTCACTATGACCTAGAAATGGTGTGATTTTGTTGGGTTTTTTTTAATTATTTTTTTTTTTTTTTCCTATTAACTATCAATATTTTAACATTTTATACATTTATATAATTATAAACAGAGCTAAACCATTGCAATATGTAAAAGAAACGCTGAAAATTCCATGCTGTAAATTGTTATTGTTGTGGAATAAAGTGATTATTATTATTATTATTATTATTCTAAAAACATATGCAATAGCCTTACTTTTCGCTGGAATCGGGGAAGTGAAATGACGCAGGCTGGTGAAAGCCTTCGGGAAGCCAGTCAGCCGATGTGCCTTCTTTCGATGAAACCAAAAGTAAGGATGGGTACCTGGAATGTTCGCACAATGTACAAAACTGGAAAGGCTGCCCAGATAGCCGCTGAAATGAGAAGGTACAGAATAGAAGTGTTGGGAATCTGCGAGAGCAGATGGAACGGAACTGGAAGGTGCCAACTACCTACTGGAGAGACAGTAATCTTTTCCGGCCACCTAGAGGACAACCATGAGCACACCGAGGGAGTGGCCATCATGATGTAACCAACAGCAACCAAAGCTCTCATGCAGTGGGAACCAATCTCCTCCAAGATAATGACAGCCAGTTTCAACTCAAACGGAAAGAAGCCAACAGTCATTCAATGGTATACGCCTACAAACGTCTCAGAACAAGAGAAGAAGGAGACGTTCTACAGACAACTACAAGCAATAATGGACAACGTCCCAAATGGCGGTATCAAAATCCTGATGGGCGACATGAATGCGAAGCTGGGACGAGACAACACAGGAAGAGAACTCGCCATGGGTCGTGAGGCCCTCGGTGAAATGAATGACAATGGCGAACTCTTCTCAAACTTCTACGCCTTCAATGATTTGGTGATTGGTGGTAGTGTGTTCAAACACAAGGATATACAAAAGACGACATGGATTTCATCAGATGGAAACACCAAGAACCAAATAGATTTCATCTCAATTTCAAGAAAGTGGAGACGGAGCCCACTGGACACAAGGTCAAGGAGAGGAGCAGATATGGGTTCAGACTCACTATCTAGTACAAGGGACTTTCAAGGTGAAACCAAAAGCCTCGAGGATAGCTGGGGATAGGCCACAATGCAAGTTCAATACTCAATTACTGAAGGACACAACCACAAAAGACACCTTCACTGCAACTGTCAGAGCAAAGCAGGAAACACTACGCGACAGCACTGAAGAATCATGCCTGGAAGAACATTGGAAGTCTCTGAAGGCGATTCTCAACGAAACGTGTTCAATGGTTCTAGGAAGAAAGAAGAGACAAGACAAGGAATGGCTCTCAACGGACACTTGGAAATTAATAGAAGAGAGGAGAATGGTGAAAGAGAAAATGATTCAATGCAAGGACGGACAGGCGATGGAGACGCTGAGCTCGACTTACACAGCACTGGACAAAGAAGTGAAGAAGAGTGCTAGGATGGACAAAAGACAATTATACGAATACTTCGACACTGAAGCTGAGAAGGCAGCAGTCAAAAAGGACCTGAGGACATTATATCAGATAACGAAATCTTTATCCAAGAAAAGATCAACACAAGTGAAACCTGTAAAAGACAGACAATGGAACCCATTATCAAGGAAGAAAGACAGATTTAAGAATAGGCGTATCAATTTAAAGGACTCTTAAACAGACCACCACCTGCGACCCGTCCAGAAATACCAACAACAGCGCACACACAACTGCAAGTTGACATCAATCTTCCAACGAAAGCTGAAGTCTTGAACGCAATCAAACTTCTGAAAGCTGGGAAAACAGCCGGACCAGATGGAATACCCCCTGAAGCACTGAAAGCAGACCCAGAGACTACAGCAGACATGCTGACTCCATTATTGCGAAAGGTCTGGAAGGAGAAGAGGTGCCTACTGACTGGAGGAAAGGTTACCTCGTGAAACTACCAAAGAACGGCGACTTACGCCTCACTCTGCAAGAACTGGCGAGGAATCATGCTCCTATCGACGCCAAGTAAAATCCTGAGTGGCATCATCTTGGAGAGATTAAAGGACGCACTGGAGACAGAAATCCGACCAGAACAAGCTGGATTCAGGAAAGGCAAATCATGGACTGACCAAATTGCAACTCTACGCATCATCATCGAACAAAGCAAGGAATGGCAATCAAACCTCTACCTCAACTTTATAGACTTTGAGAAGGCCTTCGACAGCGTTGACCGTGAAGTAATTTGGAAACTACTCGAGTACTACGGCGTACCCCTTATTCAACAGCTGTACGACAACGGCACATGTCAAGTGATCCACAACGGAAGACTCAGCGAGGCGTTTGGAGTAAAAACAGGAGTCAGACAAGGGTGCTTACTATCACCAATGATATTCCTAATTGTGGTGGACTGGATTATGCGTCAGACAGTGGGAAACTAGAAGACAGGGATATCCTGGACCGACACGAAGAACCTAGAAGGCCTGGATTTCGCGTGTGGATGATTCATGTTTGATGTCACACACAATCGAAGACTTACAAGCGAAAACCGACAAACTGGTCGAAGAAGCAGACAGTGAAGACAGGACTCCAGGTAAACATAGACAAGACGGAGGTTATGAAAATAACCAACCAACAACAGCAACAACATCCAAAGTCAATCACCATCAACGGGAGGGATTTGAAAGAGGTTACTTCATTCACTTATCTAGGGAGCATTGTCTCAACTACAAGAGGAGCGGGCGAGGATGTCAAATCGAGAATCGGGAAGGCGAGAAACACATTCATCAGCCTGAAATCAATCTGGAAATCTTCGTCACTCAGCCAACATCAACAACAAAATTCGGATTTTCAATACAAACGTCAAGTCAGTCAGTTCTCCTATACGGATCAGAAACTTGGCGGGTGGGTCACAAAGAATATTTTCAAAAGGCTGCAGACCTTTATTAACAACTGTCTTCGCTCAATACTGAAGATCAGATGGCCGGCCGGAAAGAATCACCAACAACGAATTACGGGAACAAACAAAGCAAGAACCAATCGGCCAACAAATATGCAGGAGAAAGTGGAGATGGATCGGACACTCGCTGAGGAGACCGCTGGGTGACATCGCGCGCCAAGCCCTCGAGTGGAACCCGAAAGGGAAGCGGCGTGTGGGACGTCATGCAAGGGTGACATGGAGGAGATCGTGTGAAGAGGAGTTGAAAGAATATGGATTAACATGGATGCAGGCGAAAAGTATAGCAGAAGACAGAAGAAAATGGAGACGTGCAGTTGAAGCCCTATGTTCCACTAGGAACTCAAGGGAGCAATAATAATAATTGTTATTACCTCCTAGAGAGCAACATATTATTATTATTCCTTTATGACAACAACGGCTCTCTTCAGTTTGCTTCATCCATAAGTTCTCATCCCCTCCTGAAACAATCTCCTCCATGTCATCCTCTGACCTATGACCAATTCTTCAATTCTCATTTGAGTTAAACTCTCAATGCCTATCAACCATCTGTTTAGAGTTTGTACACCCATTTTCATTTCATTCGTTATATATTTGAGATAACAGGTCTTTAATTGGTTAGTTACGAGAGTTCCTTGTAGCCAGACTTTTCATAGGCATCTGCTCTTCATTCATGAGCAAATACAGTTATTATTAAAAGTTTGCAATTGTTTATCTCAAATACACTATTTGTCTAATCAATTGAAATCACATGCAATAAGAATGATACTACACTTGAGCATTCAGATATCTGGAAACTCCTATGGCTTGAACGATAAATAGGAAGAAGTATCTGGAACTATACGCATAGATTTTTTTTTCTTTTTCGATTACAGCTTGATTCCACACTGTTTTTCGGTACAAGTATGGAATTTTCAGCATGGATATCGGTAGCCCAAATTTTGCAGGCCGACCATAGATATCAGATGTGCGTCGGTGCGGGCTCGAACCTCGAACCATGTGCATGGTCGGCGAGTGTCCTAACCACTCGTAGTTGTGTAATTAAAATCGATATTGCTGTGAAGAATGATAAATTTTGTTTGAAATGTCACCAACAGAATGATACTCCTTCCCATTCATATAATATATCCAATAAAAATAAATATTAAGCTACACAACTTGAACAATTTACTGCCTACTGCATTTAAAGCTCCTTTCGTATACAGTTAAGCTGCCTGAAACTGGAATAATTGGAAGAAACAACTGTTTCTAATGACTTTTATTGTTTCTCATTTCGTAAATTCATTAATATTGACATTTATAACTATGAAACTTTAGAATGAATCAGCGAAAACAGTACTTCTTGATTGTTATTCATGTTCTTCGCATACTCTGAGGATATTTAAACTTTCAAAATCAATTTAAATTAAATGCTGAATACGTCTACCTTGATGAAACAATGCCATATGTTGCCGTGTGAATGGGAAAATTGTATTAACACTAATAAGATTTATTACCGTAGAATGTTATGTTCTCTAAAGCGTAAGTATTACCTAAAGACCCACTCCTAACTAGTCGTCGCCTACGCAAATTCTAATAGGGTGATATCACCCAACATTGTTGTCAGAATATGTTCAGTCTGTCTTCTTTTTCTTCTGCATACTTGTTAGGCGTTAGGTAGCTATAAGATTCGTCGATAGTATTCCTCAATGTTTCCCTTTGGAGGTTGAGCATCTTATGTTTGGTATGAAGCGAAGGCAACTGTTAATGAAAACCTCGCTGAAGATATCTCAGCATGAACACAGACGGTTTGTTCAGCATACACTGACTTTCGTCATTTCTGACTTTGTGGACGTGATACCCGGCTGGCTGTCTACCAAAGAGCATGTTTACTGTTCAACATTTCACTTTGTCCTGCTTTATGACTGCCTGTGAGTCATGGTTATTGAAGGTGGTAAAGGCGGAAGATCTAGCTAACTGATTATAAGTGCCCGCATTCTTTATCTCGTGTTAAGTAGTATAAAAGGGTGAATAATATCGACGTGTGGCCTCAGACAATTACAAGGTAAGGAAGGGAAATCAATCTATGAGGTTGTTAAAGTGAATCGATTCAGATGATTAAGACATGTGCTACGCATGCCTAGCTTAGTGATCATCTCCCTCGATAACCGAAAGTGTTAGCTGGCATAGGATCAGGTCGGTAAACAGCTTCATCGGTCAATGAAATCCACAACATTTATTCTAAGTCACATTGGGAAGTGTAGACTTCGTGAATGGCCAGTCAGTGTCCACAGGATGGAAAGAACCAATAAAGGCTGGAAAGCATTGGTGATATGGCTCAAAATCGTTGTCAATAACTGCTGCAGATGCATTAATTCTTTGCAGTCTACACTATTCAATAAAATTCTATTTTTCTTTCCATAAAACTATTCTTTTTGCTCTATATTTCTGTTTATCATCTCTCTTTACTCTCTTCTCTTGATTTCGGTGTCATATGGAGGGGCAGTGGCAACTGGAGCTACTGCACATCTGTGCGACGTTCTTCGTAGAAACAGCCAGTCAGTCAGTCCATAAGCCATATGTCAATCATTCAATTGCTTCTATTGAAGGCTGAAACATACAGTAGGTGATGATTTATCACCTAATTTAATCGCAACTGATTTTTTTTCTCAGTATAAGTTGAAGTTTATTGATCACGTTTTTTCAAACCTGTAACAAATTTAGATAATACACAATTGTTCTGTGTATCAACAAAATTTTATATTCTGTTCGACAGAAATCCTTCATTCTTATTGCTAAATCTTACGTGAAACCTACAATTTATGCTAAAGTGCAACTACGTGTTTATGGTCTCTCATTCATGGAACAGTGAATGCCATTAATGTTTGCTAACTTTCAACAAAATGCCGTTAATGAAGATTTGGGATCCTATACGAAATCCTTTCTTCGCGTTCCAAGTGGAATATAGAGCTGCTAGCCTGATATCTAGTCGTTTCAGTATCCATCATGGTGTTGCTTTCAATATGTGTCGTCGTAAGGTATACACCATTTTCTCAGGCTTGCTAATGACTAGTAAACTGTGTGGGTTTTAAGACTGAGTTAGTCAAGAATCGAACTCCAGCCCATTTATGTGCGGGGATTCTACTTCTGAACTACGGATGCACCAATTGAACAATGCACAAAACACTTGAAAACAAATACCCGACTACAAAATGAAAGGCATTCACAACAACAACAACAAGAAGTGAATAATGACTATACAAAATCGATTTTGATACAAGTCTCGTATAGTTGCATGAAGGAATAAATCATAATGCTAAGTTGGAAAGATTTCAAACTTACTATTTGGCCCTAATGGAATGTCACCAGTCGTAATAAATACTTTGTAGGTTATATCACCGGCCTAAGTGCTTTAATTCAAACAATAAAATTCATTCAGAATTGTATTCAGATGATTGTAATTGCTACAGTTTATCACCTTTACGAATAAATCAGTACTACGACAGAGATAAAGAAATTGTAAAAAAACAGTTAAGTTAATACAAGAATACTGTGTGTATTAATAATGTTGGTGATAAATTACTATCTGTTTGCAGAATTTCAGGCGGGTTCCTAATTTCTCTTCTGACAATTGTCTCTTTGATCAACAACACTTGCAATAAACGAGATAAAGCCGAGTTTTTGTATTTAGCTAAGCATGAAGACACACTTCAGATCTAAGTAACAATAACGGGAATAAGCAGCACCCATCCAATAAAATGACTTTAGCTAATTACTTGCAATAAATAAGATGAACTTGCTAACAACAATGTAAGATAGTTGGGTTTGTGTCACACAGTGAACCTTTCTCACAACCGTTAAAGTCGTGTATACTATAATAAAATCGTTTGTGTGAAGCTCATTGAAGAATTAAGGAGAACCATAAAGAAGTATGAGTAGTATACTTAGATTCATAAATCGTTGGAGAGAAAATTCAACCTCTTCGTGGAGTTAGTCAGACAAAAGAGATTTTAGAGATTATGAATTCATGATGCGTCCAATAATAAGTGCTAGAGAAATTGATGATTGATTTGATGTGGTTTTGTTCTCTGAGCTGGATGGTTAATTTGCGAAGCTTTCATCACCATACTGGGTGACATCTTCAGCGCATACTTCAATTTGATGAAGTGAGCTTTTAGATTTATCCACGAGTTTATTAATCATCTTTCCTGGTGACCTTGGATATGATTGGTTGTTTATGTGTGTTTTTACATCTTCTAGGTTACTTGCATCGATAGAGGAAACAACAAGATTGCTAGAGAATTTTTAGAAGCTTGGCATTCCTGTGAATCATCAATCGATAGACACGTAGAGATAGACAAAATTTATCAACCAATAAGAAAGAAACTTCACGCACAAAGGGTCAAAGTTCAAGTCAAAGAAACAGTCATTTCCAATAAAAGTAACCTAGAAGATGTAAAAACACACATAAACAACCAATCATGTCCAAGGTCACCAGGAGAGATGATTAATAAACTCGTGGAGAAATCTAAAAGCTCACTTCATCAAATTGAAGTATGTGCTGAAGATGTCACCCAGTAGGGTGATGGAAGCTTCGCAAATTAACCATCCAGCTCAGAGAACAAAACCACATCAAAATCATCCACCTGAGCTACAAATCTTCTCTATCATATCGAAATCGATACACCTCCGGTAAACAGTCAACATCATTAGCGCTAGTTACATGACGGAAGTTTTGAGAACTGGAACCGAGTTAGAGCGAGCTCTGTACCGATATCAGCCAGCACAGTCTGATGAAGAAAACTATCTGATACTGGAATAGTATAGCTTCAAGTCTATTCATTTTTTAACACCTCTTCATAACCGCAATAATGTTCCCCTTCACGGTTTACGGTTGAACACAGAGCTTCAACAGCACATCAACATTTCCTCTGTTTCTCTGCGGACATTTTCAGGAGGGCTCCACGATAGCACATTGTCTATTATCTTCTCATATGATCTTCTCCGTGTCACCCTGCAATCAACGTGGAACTCGTCTTTTGCCATTTAGGTTTTACTCTAGCTACAGTCTGAGGAGCGATCTCACTCGAAGGTCTCTCCAGAGAACGACCGATACGTCTCCATTTTCTCGGGTATATCCGTTGAGGAATAGGTTCTGGACTCACTCGTTGCAAGAGTTTATAACTGCAAATCTTATATTCAGTATAGAGCCAGATTAGACAGTTGTTAGTATATGTTTATAGTCTTATGTTAGAAATGCTTCCTAGAACGCGAGTCTCTGACCCATATTGAAGGGCTCACTGAATCGGTGAAAAATCCAGAATTGTTTTCTTGTGATTTGGAGTACAGACGATTATAGTAGTGAATTCAGGAAGATGAAGATCAATCATGCCTTAACGATTTTTGGTTTCAATATCCTCATCCATATTGACGCTTGTAGTTGAAAGAAAACTGCCCTACAGAAGTGAAGGAATTGACTTCTATCAAATGTTTTCCAATAATAGTAATTGATGAATAGTTATTTGCATTACCTCTGTCTTCTCTAGGTTCAATTGAATTCCTATTTTAGGTGCTTCGTTAGCTAGCCTGTTGGTTTTTGCTTGTAAATCTTTGAGTTCGTCTGACAGTTAACATAATCCGTCATCGAAGTCTAGATATGCTATTGTCTTTGAAATAACAATTCAGCCAAATGTTCAACTTTCACAAACCCGAATTTTTTGGATCATCTCAAGGGACACACACTAAGTACTTCTAACCAAATCTTGAACTTAGTGCAGTCAGTGAAAATACTAAGTTAACCACTAAGATATGAGTAATTTCACGGGTGTGAGTAGTCAGTACGTAACAACAGAAGACAAGGGCCAGGTAACAGATCGTCTTGTTAAGGAAATCAACACATATTTATAGATTTTCATGCACATATTATAGATTATTGTTAGAAGAAAAACACAGTCCTTTGATTGGTTGTTTCTCACGGAAAGATAACCTTGCATTTCTTTCTGGCTGTTTCTTGATTGTCAGATCATCTATATGTTATATGTATCTACCTACGCGAAGCCTTTGTTCTCATTTTTCTCACGACCAATATTGGGGACATAAACACTGACGTAAAATACTGTCGACCGATTTGAGTAACAGCCAGCTCTCACCACAAGTATACATATGATGGATTTAGTGTTCTCATCAGTCGGTCCTTTCTAACAAATCTTCCGTAGGTTCAGTGAGTTGAAATTTATTTGATAGATAACGGTAGTATTTAGTCTAGTTGCCTATCCCATTTCACCATCCAATCATAATGCTGGTCTTACATTCCTGAGTTATATAATTTTTTTTCTTCACGTTCTCAGTGGAACATACGGCTTCAAGCTAGAGGCCTGAGGTTTCTGTGGATGGGTTTCTAGCCTCATGCCCAACCTTTCGTCTTTGCCAGCTTTATTTCTGGCTCAATGAGGTAAAGGAGTGCGTCAGCCGGTGATCAACCGCAGGAGCATGTGCATGGTCGGCGAGCGCCACGAACTCAGTAGAGATATAGGATTAAATCAGCAAAAATTTATCGAAGGTTTCTTTTTAACAATCCTGTCAACAGAAATCTTGATTAAGGAATTCAGATAAAATTATTTTCTTGTTACTTTGCATTACCATTGGAACAAAGAGCAGGAAGTTAGTGATTTAAATTTGCAGGAGAGGTTGCAGTTTTCTCATAAAATTGGGTTGTTCGTCTCACCTGCAGCCTCACGTCTTCCTTCACCTTACTTACTATCAAGCAGGCTATGTTTCTATATGTGAATGACAAACTTCCCAACCAATGAACCATCGATACAACCTAAAATGTTAGACCAGACAAATTCTTCAAAATACATAATATCTCTAGTCAAAATTCCTTCAATAAGTATTGCTTCCCTAGAATTAAAAATGAGCGTTTAATGATTTTAAATTATCGTAAGCAAACAAGCAAAAGCGTAGAAACTGCTGTAAATCCAATAGGCGTCTTGATTTATCAGCCATGCAATAGGATTACATCCGATGTTAGCCACATATGTACGTGTATTACGATAGAAACTGTGTTTTGATATGCATACAGTTTCATTAAAAAATAAAACATTTTCAACAGAAATGACGCTTATAACCAGTAGGTAGGTAGGGTAGGTAGGTAGCAAGTACTTCAAACACTCACTGATGATCTATTCTTAAGATAATCTGTCAGAAAGGCGACTTTTAGGAGTACGAGAAAAAGTTTTCATGATGCAGAAATTCTATTGATAAAACTTGTGTGCCATACTGATGATGTAATTCTGGAGGAATTTGTAATTGATTGTTAGTAGTAGTCAGTGTTTATGGATGACTTATGTTAAAATATCGTGAATCGGTGTTATAACTTGGATGGCATTGGATTATTGTACGTTCGTTATACCATTGCTTTCACATATTAACTATATACAATTCATCATTAGACATCTAAACTAGCATTGGAAAGATGTAAAATGCTGCGAGAAGATAAACATGTGCTTCTCAATACAAAAGAAATGTCACTAGAGAATACAACACTAATCATGTGGTTGTCTGACATAAACAATAAATTCCTAGTATAAAGTAATACAATTTGTAACTGATTAAAACTGCCAATTAAAATTTTCAAAAGAATGGTTACTGAACAAAGAATACTCTTTTCGATGCCATCATCATTAGGCCCTACAGTTATATATCCATCCATAATAGTGAATGAATATGAATTAGTGTTATGAACAACATTATTGTTTAAATATCATTGAATCAGTAACATTAATAGATTACAGTTCTACAGCAACAGTATAGCACTACACAGTGAATATCAGATATATTAGAAAAATAACAATACAAATTCATGGATTTATAATCTCTACTGAAGACCAGGTTAGTCGTAGTCGCTAGCTAGACCGGTTTCTTCACAGAGCACCAGTTTATTCGCAAGAATCGTGATAACGTCTGCTGTTTGGAGTATTTATTTAGTACATCGTAGTTAATAGAGAAGGGTTCTTCAATGCTTGCAATGTAGCCGGTGTGCACCAGATGATTTAATATCAAACTGTTTGCCACACCCTGCTGGTAGATGTTCTCCAGCGCAGAAGAATCCAATTCCTAGAGCAAAGGAAAATACAACCAACTCCATAGATACAATCAAAAGTGTCTAGTCAAGACAATTCATCTTGCAATGGAGGAATCACCATTAGTCGTGTAGAGAATAAAATGTGTAGTTTTTCAGTAACCATTATTTTGTAAATAAATGCTGTAAGTAAAAACACAGTTTTTTTTTGTTCAGCGAAGAAATTTCTTTTCGACGACTTCATTTCCAAGCTGTACAGTCGTATTTATATTACAGAAAAAGGCTATTAAGTGGCACTAAATAATTGCTCAGTCAATGTACGTATATATGTGATAAAAGTTATAAGGGATAGAGTTGAAGTGGATAAATTACAAAAATATTAAAGATTGTTCTATAATCTTTAATATTTTTTCAATTTAATATTTTAATATTTTTTGTAATTTATCCACTTCAACTCTAACCCTTATAACTTTTATCACATATATACGTACATTGACTGAGCAATTATTTAATGCCACTTAATAACCTTTTTCTGTAATATAAATACGACTGTACAGCTTGAAAATGAAGTCGTTGCAAAGAAATTTCTTCTCTGAACAAAAACTGTGTTTTAACTTATGAATATATGGGTATTTTGGGGGAATAAAATTTGTGTTGAAAATTTTTAGCATGTAAGAAGAAAAATCCACTGAACTTCATTGTTGGAGGCCTAATTGAAACTTAGTCTATCAAAAAATTCCATATTTGTATTGCATATATATCCTCTCTCGTTCTTTTTGTTCTAACCAATTTAGATATGATGTGTATTGGAATTACCTACTCTTGCGTGTATTTAAAATGCTTACAAGCTTCTGATTCACACGTTCTTACTAAACTACGGGAGAGAACTGCTTATGGGTGGCAACGTGTTCCAATATTTGAGATAACTGTTATTCACTTACTTCCTTGGGTTTCGGAATTTACTTCTGAATATCTTAAAAATGGCTTTCAATTTAATTTCGTGGATTTTTCGAAAAAGACAAAGCAGAAGTATCATACTGGAATAGTTTGTGCTTCATTTCAAGGATCACCGTGTCACGCGATATACTGCCAGTTGACGTTTTACTTGGAAAAATTCTACGAAGGGAAAATGTCATGCAATAATCTCTACTGAATATTCTGTACATTTAATTCATACACTTTGGAATAAAAATGGTATTATTATTATTATTATTATTATTATTATCAGATATACGGGGTTCATAGGCCACGGAAATAGTGAGTGTATTAAATCTCTTCCTGCCCGGAAATACGAAGATGGCAATGATCTTTGTTTTATTGGATTACAAATAAAAACAAAACGAAACTGTAGCATTTTTTTGCTTTGGAACGAAATGAAATAACTTGAAAACTACAGCTGAATACACGGAAGCGATCTTTAAAACTAAATCTCACATACAAGTTCCAAATAGAATACATGAAATTGGAGGAACATTGCCATCTCACTCTACTGTCATCATTTCCTGTAGGCTTGATGTACGGCTCCTGATCACATGACATCTTCAGTATTAGCCTTGGGACAACAGACGCATCATTGTTTTACATTGGAGTTCCATCAGAAGGCCTGGTGGATTATATTATTCCACGGTCTTCACCATATGTCTTCAGTCCTTCGCTGTTTCTTTCAGCATATCTGTTGGACATTGGGTTCTCAATAGGTTTACTGCAAGTCAAAGTTTCTTGTTGCCAGTTCAACAGTACTGCTTTCATTACATAATGGTCTGCTTACATGATTGAGAACAGTGCAACAATTGTACTCAGTTACATCTTGTTTTCGCCATCTGTTTACGCCCTTAAAGAACAGTCTGAGTGGTTTTCTAAACATACCGCTTGGTCTATTAATAAGTGAGAAATACGTCGTAGTTCATAGTACGCCTCAGATGGAGCGAAATTCTTTCAAATGATATAATGTAGACTGCTGTTTTACATAACGACTGCACATACGATGTAGATAAGAACAATTTGAAAATTCTGTACTATATATAAACACGCTGTTCAGAATAAAACAAGGATTAATATCATTGGTAGATTGTCATCGTGTTATTCTGATTTTCAGGAAACCTTAACCATTATATATGATATAGGCAATGAAAAAAAAAAAAAATAAATACATGATGAATGATAACGTTTATAGGTTTACAACACATGAGAAACCTACGTCATATTGTTTATTATGTCTAAGACTTCAGTTTTGCTTATGTTTATTTTCAAAGCCGATAACTATTTCTAATCGCTGGCGTAGTGGTTCCTGACACATCATAAATTTCTTTTCCCCGGAGAATAGTAATAACACCTTTACTGTGGATAAAATGCAGATACCACTTATGTCAGTGTACAGAATTTACCTATCCTACAATATATCCAAGTTAAACAGTAACAAGCAGTTGACTGAGTTGAACATTACTGTTCACTCTGATGTTTTCCTGTTGTCTGTTTCTGATTGATGAACAGCTGAATGTCAAAATAAAGGATTCAAATAAGAGAGTAATTTTTTTTGAATTTATTATTTTTGTGTTACTAGTTTAATTGTGTGCGATGTGATTTAACGTCCGTCTTCAAGAAAATGCTGCCTATTAACTTTGAACTTTAGTGCTGACAAAGCCACCGACATCCCTAAACGAAGGATCTTACAGTCCATTTAAGCGAGATTCTCTTTGGCCATGTTAACACCAATGTTTTCAAGAGGCAATGTTCAATGACCTTAACGAAAAATATCCTGAAAATTGCGATTCTGTAAGTGTTCACCATTTAATCTGTTCTTATAAATCAAATTTTTAAGGAAGCACAAGAACTCTATACTTCAAAGTTAAAAGTATGTACAAGTGGGGCTATAAGAAGCGCAGCAGTTTGGTCGATACTGGTCTCCTTTCTATAATCCCTTATTCTAAAGCTGTTTACGAGGTGTAAAATATGTATCAGGCTGATTGATATTGCCAAAGCTAAATCATTGCCCAATCACTACTTCTTAAGTGGTTCCAATCCTGTTATGCTAAACTATTTTAGTTCCTATTCCTAATATCGCCGTAAATCTTTTTCGTTTTACATTGAGTCAGCTTACCATCCTCCTATTATCTCAAATTAATTGATTAACTTCACGCTGAACTATTCGTTATTATCTCACTTGTCATCTTTCTTTAACTCAGTATAATTCCTAGGAACGTTGTGACATTAGAAGTTTCACCATTTTATGTAATGATTTATTATCTACTTATCTGAATAATTCTAAACCCCACTTTTAGGATTTAAACATTTCTTTCGTTCTTTTATACGGCGCATACCCCAATTTTCAATAATTTAAGGAGGACGCCACATGAAAACTTGATGACATTTCAATTAGACTATACTAGTGAGTTTTAAGCATCTCACAATTCAGGCGAAAATTGAGGAAACACCTTGGTGGGCAAAAATCAAACACATTGACTCGACTGATTGTAATCAGTAGTGAAAGTAAGGTTGCGTAACTCGTCTTATTTGGGTCTCTTCATCTCTTAGAGAGCGCTGCCACTCAAAAATTGAACGCTGAACAATTCCTTTCTACCTACAGACCATTTTCGAATAAGCAAAGATGATAAATTTATGTTATCACGTTATAATATTGTATTTATTTTGCTCTTTTGACTACAGAGTACATATGTTGTTGTTTTCCATCTTTCGACAGATTCAGGCAATCACATCTCCAACTATTTTGTGATCCGTAATTATCATTTGAGTTCCAAAATATTTAATTACAAGTTTATTAAATGACTTACTTCAGCTGAGTAGGTGATGATTAAAAATGTCATGATCTCTCAGTGCAAAATTACCTGGCTTTTGAAACTATGGGTGAAGAGTTCGATTCTCACTGGCATCAGCACAGACCGAAAAATAATCAGAATAATCACTAGACATCGTTGAATTGTCTGCACTAGAAGCTGGGATATCGACAGCAACCGAGCATCAAGTGCTGGTTTTTTGCGTTTCTATTAAACATAAGTTTCATAACCAGCTAATAGCAATCAGAGAAACACTACAGAAACCAAGATTTTTGGTTTTGGTTGTACTATACACTGAAATTCGGCTAATGTTGTAGTTCAGGTGATGCCGGGTCCCAGTGGTCTACCAGCTCATCTGGCAACACCATCAGCGAAGATTCGTTTATCAGTCTCTAGTTCTTCCAGGTATTTCGACGGTCCTTTAACAGTTGTTAGTCCTTCGTCAAACCATAGACCATATATTTCCGTCCAGTGTAACTGGTCAGCGAGAAGTAAAAAGTGCCTGGAAAAATAAATAATAAATAAATAAAAGGTTTTCCTAAAACATTTAAAGTCATGATGCTTTACTCTGATTCATCCAACTCGCCTATTATTTTGTACAGCGTTTAACTATACTCCTAATTTTTTTAAGATTTCCCTGCAAACATCTGTCATGAACTCAAATAAACAAGTTATCATACAGGATGGTTAGCAAAACAAATAATTACAATAAATAACCTTCCTTTAAGAGGGAGTTTAAATACACAGAGTTAGAAAGAAATGTAAAGGATGTTCATATGGTAAATAGAATCAAATTGACAAAGAAATTCCTTATCAGAATACGATCAAGATGACCTGAGCAAAAATAACAAAAATAGATACAAAATTTCATCTGTTTACCAATAAAAAAGGAGAATTTGAATAATGCAAGAACTACAGTTTTAGCAGAATAAAATGGTACCATCTTTTATTTCGTTGCCTTCTCGTCAGCTGCTTACATGGCAAAGACATTATTAAATATATCTACAACAACAATTTTAACATACTTGCACAGAGTTAAGTTTAAACAAAAATCAATCAATCAATATACTCATACACTAAAAATATATACATATATAAATATGCAATATTAACCACTATTCCGAACAATAATAATCAAACACAATGGAAACTTTTAGCATTTCACATTCGGATGAAAGAGAGGTGAAATTATCCAGTTACAAGTCAGGGCAAAGAAAGGATGATAACCGCCCTGGTAACTGGATAATTTCACCTCTCTTTCATCCGAATGTGAAATGCTAAAAGTTTCCATTGTGTTTGATTATTATTGTTCGGAATAGTGGTTAATATTGCATATTTATATATGTATATATTTTTAGTGTATGATTATATTGATTGATTGATTTTTGTTTAAACTTAACTCTGTGCAAGTATGTTAAAATTGTTGTTGTAGATATATTTAATAATGTCTTTGCCATGTAAGCAGCTGACGAGAAGGCAACGAAATAAAAGATGGTACCATTTTATTCTGCTAAAACTGTAGTTCTTGCATTGTTCAAATTCATTAAGGGGAATAAATGTATGAAGAAAGGAGAAGTTAATGCTGAAAAACATAGTTAACTTCAGGAAATCTTGTATACTTCTACTTTTCGTAATGAATGCAAGAAATTGATTTTAAAATTCATATTCACCGCCGATATCTACACTGTACGCGGATGACTAGTGTTTAGTGTTACACAACCTCTAAGATCTACAGATGAAAAGGAACTAACTGGCGAGAAGGTAGTAAAATATAGGAAAAGTCTAAACGAAGTTATCTCTTTCATCTATGTAGACAGCAACTACAAAGACAAGTGAAATGAATTACTAGGTCAAAGGCAGCCATGCTGAGGAATGCAGGGCATGCCTACTGTGCTGTAAAATCAGTGTGAAAATCCAATTCATTTGGAATGAGGAACGAAACACAATGTTTAATACTGATGATAATTTAGTTAGAACTTCCTTTTTTTGGATATGATGCAGAAGATTAGTAGCTCAGGTTGATGGTTTTAATGTAGTACGGTTCTCTGAGCTGGATAGTCAATTTGCGAAGCTTTCATTGCCCCCCCCCCCTCTACATCTTCAGCGCTTGCACTTCATTTTGAAGTGAGCTTTTAGATTTCTCCACGAGTTTATTAGTCATCTCTCCTGGTGACCTTGTCAAGAATGGATATCCATGGAACTTCATCAAAAGACGTTTATCCCAAAGCTAACCTATGAAATCAAAGGCCCTCAAGGAAAGCACAAAGAAAACTACATTATCATATATAAAGGAAACCTCTGAAGTCACCGCAAGACTGTTCGAAGTTTTAGGAATGGATGTCGCACACAAACCAACAAAATCATTTCACTCCGTTGGCTCTATGTCACCCAAAAGACTCAAAAACGTAAGAAGATAAAATCAACATCATCGTCGAAATAAATTTTACTTAACTGAAAAAAGCAATACATTGGCCAACGTGGACGTTTCCTTCGTCTTTGTACCCATGAGCATTAGGCAGCCATCAAAAGACATGATATTCATTTCCTCACATCACTACATACAGACAACCACGGATATCAATTCAAATATTAGACAGAGGAAACAACAAGAATGCTAGCGAAGTTTTAGAAGGCTGCCTGGTATTTCAGTGAATTGTCAATCAATAGACACATCGATGTAGACAAAATTTACCAATCGACAAGTAAGAAACCTCACACACACAAAGGGTCAAAGTTCAAGTCAAAGAAACAGTCAGTTCCAATATAAAGTGTGAAAACACAAAAACAACCAATCAAACTCAAGGTTACCACGAGAGATGACTGATAAACACATGGAGAAATCTAAAAGCTCACTTCATTAAATTGAAGAATGCTCTGGGGTGGGGATATTGCCTAGTGAGGCCGATGAATGCTTCGCAAACAAACTATCCGGCTAAGAAAACACAACCACCTCAAAACTCCTATATTGTCTAGATATTTAACACGTCACTAAAAGCTTTTCTATAAAGCCACTGTAGACCTTCATCAACCTCTGTCTCTGTTCTTTATTTTATCAAATCAGATGTCCAATGAGAAATGGCAATCTACAAGGAATTCTGATAATGAATTGACTTCAAAAGATATCGTCCATATTCTGAAAGGAATGGAGTAGGGTCACACATACACTTAGGAGACCGTTTAGATAAAAAACAAGTTGAGCGTCCTATGCTGACACTTAGCGATCGTGCCGGCAGAAGATGAAAGCATTCGGGGAGGTCGGAGTGTAAGCTAAGAAATACTGAGGAGATTATTGTGAAACAGACATTCGCGCCTAAAGTTTGGTGTTCCACTAAGAATAATCTAAAGAAATAATCATTTTGATAACAATAAGTCCAGTGTGTTGAGGGGAAAAATATATATTCCATACAATATAGCAAACAAAATATATGAGTGTAGAAATTATTTTATTTAATAATTGAATATGTCACAAGTCTTGTTGCAGTTCTTCAGCATGTGTCTAGGATTCTATGGTAAATTTTCTCATGGAGCATTGTACGTTGGTGGCACAATGGTTAGAACTCTCGCCGATCATGCAAATGGTCCGGGATTCGATCCCCTGTCGACGCACACCCGATATCAATGGTCGGCCTGCAAACTTTGTGCTACCGATATCCATGCTGAAAATTCCATACCTGTACCAAAAATACAGTGTGGAATCAACTTGTAATCAAAAATTTAAAAAAATGAAAAAAAAAGGAAACCGAACAGAAAGACATTTTAACTCATGGAAAATTCCCATTGTAACATTTAGAAAATCAAAACAAGTGATTCAGCGAAAAGACTCTTTTCAACGAATTTATCATCAAGTTGTTCAATAACCTGAAGGACAAGATCCCACTGTTGACCAACTCTATGTGCGTTTATCAATTCACCTGCTCTTGTGGAGCTAAGTATATCGGTCGTTCGACTCGAGTTTTGTCCAAGGGGGTGCAAGAACATTATCCTGCATGGCTACGAAAAGGTGGAAGTGGAGCAATAAGAAGCGCGATCATAGAACATCTGGTCGATAATGATCACCCTACCTCTATAGCCTCCGCCTTTAAAGTCATCTACAAGGCAAAGAGCAATTTACCTAAATCCCTACGTACCCGACTCATCTGTATTGCTGAAGCTTTGGCTATCGAAACAGAAAAGCCAGATCTCTGTGTACAGAAAAAGTTCGTTCAACCCCTCCAACTCTCATGGTCTTAATCCCTCTATGCTAAAATATGATAATCCCCAATCATATTTTAGCTCTACCAATTTTTCATTTTGTCTATTCAATTTGTATACTCTTCCTTATTAAGTCAATTGTTATTATTACTATTCTCACTTTGAACTGTCCCCGGTATTATTTCACTTTTTCCACTTATCATTCTAAATCAATTCTTTTTTACAACGATAAATTCTATGCTATTAATTTTCACACAATATTACGTAACGTTTTTTGTTTCATTCGATTTGCTTACTAATCCTATAATTGCACATCCTTTTTCAAGTTCTATCCATCCTATGAATTATTCTATATATGACATTAATCTGCTTTGCCACTTGACATTTGACTACGATTATAATCACAAACATTCTAGTTTTAATTGAACTTCATATGATTATTATTATTATTTATGTATTCACACCTAAGATTCAATTCCCTCACCGGATATAACTTATTAAAAAAAACCATATATATACGACTGTACAGCTTGAAACGTTGAAAAGAGTCTCTTCGCTGAATCACTTGTTTTGATTTTCTAGAGAAAGACATTTATCACCAGAAAGCAGTTGAAAAAATTCAAATGAACTGCAGTTGAAACTCATGAACCATATCGTTGCATCTAATAACATGATTTCCAGGTAAGATTTTGAATGTTTTGGTTGGCTGAAAAGTATAGCACAAGTACAAAACAAAAGGTGACTATTGTTTGGTGCCTTTTGCAGCTGTGTGAATCAGATATGTGACAAAACATCATAAACTATTTGTGTAGAAAAAGCACTGGAAGACTTAAGCATATATAAAAAACAAAATAATTGAGCAAAGAATTTCCTTTCTAATAATTTCCTCTTCTGGTTCTACATTTAAACATATTTATGTTTATATACTAAGAATATTCTAGAACAGTAGTCAAAAGCAATATAACTGTTTTTTTTGTAAATAATATCGATTTGTAAAGTAAGATCACAATGGAATTACAGTTCATTAAATATGCTTAAATAATAATAATAATAATGATAAAAATATAATAGCAAGTAGGATATCAACTAAAATTGTTCTGAAGACACAGAGTAATTCAGCAGAAGCGAATGCTGTCTATTCCGCATTCCTAAGACTTTGTGTCAGTATATCGCTGATGTTATCCCAGAAGAAATGAATTTACAAGAATGAGGCCCTATTAGAATCTTTTGGTGCTTTGGGCTGGCTTGATTCTTCATTCATATTCTTATCAATGAATTCTTCTGGATAACCCTGTTCACTTAGCAAATGTTTAATACTGTTAATTAATACTGTTAATTTCTTCATCAAGGCATTCAGCAGAACAGATTGCTCTTACTGTTAAGGTGTCTTCGAAATCATCCCTATTTAGCGTTCAGGAGTAAAAGATACACTGTCTAATTTCGTCTCTTCCATATGTATCTACCAATCTGACTTCTTCTATATGGCTAGTTACATGAACCATAAAGTTAGGCGTGTTTCTAGTCGTTATTTCGAACATCAACCTGTCTCTTTAGTTAAGTAAATGACAAACAAAATACGCTCATTGTGCTATCCTATATCATCACGTAGATACAGAATACAAGATTTATATCGATCAGGAAGCTTACAAACTCATTTACCGCCTACCAACAAATCCTAACTTTAAAGCAATTGGTTCCCTTTATGAATTTCGACAAAACAATAAGAAGACGTAGTTTATCTGAAACGTATAATGTATTGGCGCAACACATTTCGGACATTCTGATCACACACGAGTACTTGTCATACACAGTTTTTATATAAGGCAAGAAAGCATGAATAATTACAATACAGGTCAGATTGTGTACAGGTCAAGGTCACAAAATAATGGGTAGGGAGACGCAAAAAGTGTGGGTAAGAAAGATAAAGGGAGGAAAAAAGGCAAAGAAAGGGTTTGAAAATATTATGAAGTAAAATTGGTCCTTGGTTCTAAGTGGGATTACCAAGGCAGGTTTAAGGTGATAACAAATAACTTTTGGACGCATAAGACAGGTTTAAGTCTTTTAATGGCTAAGGCTTCAATGAATTTAAGTATGTGACCCAACCTTGTCTTATATATCGGCTTAAAGGCATTATTAAAATCAACCTTATGACCCGTCTCTATAATATGCTTCGCTATAGATGATGTTGGACATCTATTTGCCGGGTCAATTGTATCTGGAGATTTCATTTGTTGTTGCAGCCACTTTGGAATGTGTTCTGTAGCCCTAACATGCAGAGACCGATGTCCAACATCATCTATAGCGAAGCATATTATAGAGACGGGTCATAAGGTTGATTTTAATAATGCCTTTAAGCTGATATATAAGACAAGGTTGGGTCACATACTTAAATTCATTGAAGCCTTAGCCATTAAAAGACTTAAACCTGTCTTATGCGTCCAAAAGTTATTTGTTATCACCTTAAACCTGCCTTGGTAATCCCACTTAGAACCAAGGACCAATTTTACTTCATAATATTTTCAAACCCTTTCTTTGCCTTTTTTCCTCCCTTTATCTTTCTTACCCACACTTTTTGCGTCTCCCTACCCATTATTTTGTGACCTTGACCTGTACACAATCTGACATGTATTGTAATTATTCATGCTTTCTTGCCTTATATAAAAACTGTGTATGACAAGTACTCGTGTGTGATCAGAATGTCCGAAATGTGTTGCGCCAATACATTATACGTTTCAGATAAACTACGTCTTCTTATTGTTTTAAATCCTAACTTCGCCTAAAGAGTTGGTCTCCTAAATATTGCTGAGGCCGTTGGGATCCACATTAAGAAGCTTAAATTATGCGTCCCAAAGTAGCTCGTTCAGACATTGTCTATACCTTGGCCATCAAGGTTCGAATGATCCTCGATATTTTTGTAAAAATTTCCTTAGTTTTAGTTGAATTCTTTTTGGTATTATATTTTTTATTATTATTATAATTATAATTTAAACATCTTCAACGAACTGTAGTTCTATTGTGATCTTACTTTAGAAGTCGATATTATTTAAACAAAACACTTATATTATTATTGACTACTGTTCTAAAATATTCTATGTATATAAACATACATATATATGCATAAATGTGGAGCCGGAAGAGGGAATTATTGAAAAGAATATTCTTTGCCCAATTATTTTATCTTTCATAGATATTTGAATGAATAGTTTCTCAATAACTTCAACATATATTCAGAAATGCAAAAGCAGGCATTAAATAAACTTTTATTTACTTCTCTAAAACTCTTTGTATTCCAAGTTCAAGATGAGGAATACAAAATTTTTAATTTAGTACTTATAAAAGCAGGATTAATGAAATATAAGTCACTCAGTAGTATAGGTGAGCAGTAGTAATAGTAATAATAATAATAATAATAATCACAGCAACCTCTTCAAGAGTTTTCAGTAACTACCTTAAACAACCACCCTTCACTGTTTAAGAAAGGATTTAAACGAAATGTGAACCCTAAAAATATGCTTTGTTGTTAGAGAATCTGAAATACACCTGACCCATTTTATTGTACTAAGGTCATGCTAAACAAATTGATGGACATTCATTGTTTTATTGTGTATGAAGGAAAACACATTGAAAGAGCAGATTGGAAGTTATAAAAAGAAATCTTATTAACAATGAGGATAAAGTCCACCTAATGAAGAAGCTATTTATCGGAGAAAATGTTTTCTTATTTTTGTTATGGCATATCTGGTCGAATTTACTATTATTACTGTCCTTGAGTTCTTATGTGGGACATGGAGCTTCAACAAACGTTTTCATATTGTCCTGTTCTCTATAGTCCTCTTCAGGATAGCCTATCAACTTTCATCTCCTGCATTTACCCCAGTTGTCGTCTTCCAGTCAAGTTTCACTAGCGGGTTTGAAACTTGATATCAGTGAACGGCCTCCTCCATGTGCCTCCAACCAACTGTCCTTACCATTGCCACATTTGTTGAGTGACACCTTTTTGATTGACTTGTTCACAGAGTTTCTCGCTGCTCATCATTTCTGGCTGGCCATCTGAGCGTCGACATGAAGCGAAGACAGCTGTTGATAGAAGTCTGCAGCCTGTAGGAGATGCTTTTTTTGACGCATGACGTTCCGTACTATTGAAAATGAGAATTTTGCAATTCGTAATGTTCTCTGAGCTGGTTGGTATAGTTGTGCAGCTTTCATCGTATCGAGCTCCTAGAAATTCTCTGGTGCTGTTGGTGTTTCCTCTATCTAAAATCTCGACATTATCACAATCATATTACAAGCATATATCATGTCTTTTCACAGCTGATTTATGTTTCTGGATTCTGATTAGAAATGGACGCCCTTTTTGGCCAATTGAATGTACTTTACAGTTCATACATGCAATTTATTGTGTAAATAGTATTAATTTTATGTTCAATTCCTGTTGGGTCTTTCGGTGTTGTAACTGGATTTTAAGCACTTTTTGATGAAATTGTGAAGATACTCCATTCTTTTTGAAGACAGCTTGTTTTCCTCCACTCTTTTTAACGCTGCAGTGCTACAGGGTGTGTGAATTCTTTTTAACAATGTCTCCATACAGTTTCTTTTACGGGTAATTGAGTGATTGCTAGTTTTTGTATTTGATCTGTGTGCGTTGATCTTCTACATACTTTTGTTTCTAAATTTACTGTGTTATTTCTCCTGACTAAGGCATCTAGAAATGCGATTTTGTTATCTAATTCTTCTTCTCTTATGTATTTGATGTCTTCAAAAATATTGATTATTGATCTTGTTTTTCATGTTGTGTAGTCCAGAAGATACCCAAAATGTTTTTAGAGTAATGAATATCTGTGATGCATTTCGGATTCTGGTTTTGGCACCTTTACGCTTGCATCCACCTACAACTGAAATAAAGCTGCCTTGGTGGGTGAAAAAAGTGACAACTTTCAAATTTCTTTCATTGCTAGTGACTGATGTTCGTTGTTGTCAGCTGGTGATCCTTGTCATCTCCATTTTGTCTAGGTTTGCCTGAAGTCATGTCTTTGCTGTCCGCTTCTTCTTTCACCTTGTGTGTTTTCACCTGCAATTCTTTGACATTTCTTTGACATTAGCCAAACCTTTCATGAACTCAAATTCCGTAAAACTGCCGGAGTAGGTTTTAAGACGTGTTCTGTTTTCCTTCACGTCAATTGACTATTATCTCAATATGTGAAGCTGAAGAGACTGTTTTTGTTGTCGATCAAACACACATAATCAGATATTTTAATTTTTATGTTGAGTTAAACACAAACTTCTTGCATTATGAGCATCAGCGGATGTCCCCCATGAAATCTCATAGTTTATCAGAGTACTTTAATACAACCTGAACGCCTAAACAGAATAATATTGTTGTCTTTAACGGGCCATTCTCCGAGTCCTTGACTTGGCTTTTTATCCACAAAGCGGCCAATCTGTATCATGGTAATGTTTCTTTGATTGACAGTAATCAAAACAGGTTAATATGTCATCCAATTTTCAGAAGGTCTTGAAACTTGTTTTTCTCATATTCTCTACGTAGACCGCCATGTGACCCAGTCGGGTAATGAGCGCATTCATTCGTTTAGCTTCGCGAAAAATACCCGCGCTGCGTGAACGAAGTGAATAGGACTAACTTTACAGCGCTTACTTACACCTAGCTAAAGAAGCACACCTACCCCCTCTTATTACAGGTGGTGTGTGGTAAATTTGTATAATTCCTGGAGGGCGTCGCTCAGTGGAATCAAACTGGTTATGTCTTCAAGAATACTTCAAACAGAATTTATTTTTCAAAGCATTTTATTTGAATAAGGCATTAAGAAGACAAATTTCGCGAGATGATATCGTCATTTCGTAGTTTCTTTACAACCGCTTTACAACTAACATGGTTAACAATGATAAAATAAAATTCATGAAAATTACTCAGTTAAATAAAAACAAAAGTACACACTAATGACCAATCATATTAAGATAGGTCATGCAGTCCAGGGTAGGCGAAGATTGAAGTCTATTGGTTTTTGTACACACAGTTTAGGCTGTATGTGATTAATTCCCCAAAGTGCTCCCATCACCTACAATAATCTTGAATTAGAGTTATGTGAAATAATTGTGAAACAGTCATTAGTATTGATTTTGTGACCAGACATTAATAAGTGTTTTGCAATGGATGATCCAGAAAACTTCATCAATTGTCACGGTAAGGATAGACCACACCTTGGAAAGACAACTTCTGTACCAAAGAAGACTATCTTTATTAATCTACCGTTCAAGGGCGACCAGATTATACAGTTGACAGTTCAAAGACTTCGGTCAGCCATCAAACGCACATTCTACGCCGCATCTCTTTTTCTCACTTGCCGAACACTTTCGATACCTGTACCTACGATTAAAGGACGAAATTCTGTGGACTCTACTTCAAACTGTATCTACAAGTTCACCTGAAGCTGCGGTGACACCTATATAGGTAGAACTAACAGAATGTTCCAATGTCGTCGAAAAGAACATGTTCCAAAATGGCTAGTAAATCATATCGAAAATCCTAACGCGATTAATCTTAATAGAAATCCAGCATCATCCATTGCAAAACACTTATTAATGTCTGGTCACAAAATCAATACTAATGACTGTTTCACAATTATTTCACATAACTCTAATTCAAGATTATTGTAGGTGATGGGAGCACTTTGGATTAATCACATACAGCCTAAAATGTGTGTACAAAAATCAATAGACTTCAATCTTCGCCTACCCTGGACTGCATGACCTATCTTAATATGATTGGTCATTAGTATGTACTTTTGTTTTTATTTAACTGAGTAATTTTCATGAACTTTATTTTATCATTGTTAACCATGTTAGTTGTAAAGCGGTTGTAAAGAAACTACGAAATGACGATATCATCTCGCGAAATTTGTCTTCTTAATGCCTTAATCAAATTTATCAAATTGACTAATTGTTTTAATTTTCTCAAAAAAAGCATTTTATATCGTTATTTATCCAGTGAAGACTTTCAATGTGCGTCGGTGACACAGTGGCAGAATGCTCACCAACCACGCCTCATGTGGTCCGTGGTTTGATCCCCGGCCAATACAGTCCTTCACCTCGCCTAACCATCAATAAGGCTGGTAAAGAAGGCAGGTTTTGAATGAGACTAGCGACCCCATCCCGGTAAAATAAACACTACTACTACTACTACTACCGAAACTTCAATTCTCTAGCTTGAAGCCATTGTCCACCTGGTGTCACCTCATGGTGAAATCCTTAAACCAATCAATAAAACTCCCACAAACTAATACTTGAATGTCAATGACATGCTTTCCAGCGACTGACCCTATTCAGGTAGGTAGTTATCTGGGTTCTAAGAGGAAGTCGTGACGAGTGAGGTGCAGCTGGTCTAGTGTGAAGACAAATTCTCGCCGAAGGCATTGGTAAGTGGCCATGCTATGTAGTGATTTTGCTGAAGTTAGAATTCATGGACTGACCATTGGATAGCGTCCCAGTGGCTTAATGATCTGAGGGCTCGCCTTGTAACCAGGACATTTAGGGCTGGAACCCCGGTGGTTGCGCGCTGATAAAGAGTCTCACACTATTACGAAACAGCTGTTCAGTACTTTCTGTTGGTTTTCCAATGTTTCTCTAATCAATGTGAGTTTATGATGAAATCCTTAAACCAATCAATAAAACCCCTACAAACCAATTCTTGAAAAAAACAGCTTTCATTACAGAAACCTATACAAGATACCATACTACCTCAATAACAAAACTTCAAAAATACTTGCAGTAAATTAATTTCAAACGATGAATGTTATTACTGTTCATAAATTATTCAAGTTAAAAGGTTATCTATGTTTGATATTTTCAAACGTCTATAAAGGTGAGGAGGCATGGTAGTTACGTGATATATGACCAGCTTTAACAAAATCGATGCGCACTAGAAATCAGGTAGGTATTGCTGATAGTAGAAGATAAAATCGAAATTCTGAATTGTTTAGGGACATTCGTACTGACCAACTTAAGCATATGTAGATGGTAAAGCAAATAATCGGCAATATAAAGGAAGTGGCCATGCACCAGATGGACTAAGTATATCTATGGTACTGGGCACTGGGTTCGAGCCTCGGTGGGAACATCATCACTCACTGAGAAATGCAGGTACATCCAGTTGACGAGTCCCAAATAGAACGAAATGCGCATCCTGGATTCCACTACTAGCCACCATCCACTAATTGTATACTAATTAAATGCCCAGGCATCGTCGAAGCCTCCGCACAAGAAGCCGACATGTCAACCTGAGACCGAGCACTTCGGTCCAAACAGTCGACGGGAAAATCAAAAATTCAATTCAATAAGGATATCTTCCTTCTTTCCAATAAAGCCTATGTGATGTCCTGTCTAACATACATTTCTTACTAGCTTATGAAGCCGGCGAAATAGGATGGGTATTTGTCAGCCAAAAACCCGTGTAAATCCGCACAGAAGACACCAGAAGACCCAGTATAATGATTTTTCAAACGCGAATATCAAGTCCACGTTTTTGTATAGTTCAAGGATATCGTCAGCACATAGCGGCATATCATTTCTAACAGGTTATAGAATTTTCTCAAAATTTCCTATCACTCTTAACTGAAGATACGATGATCTGTAGGATATCATGATTAACAATGGACTGTAGCAGGTACAAACCAGCTAAAAAATCTAATGAACAATGTGTATACATGAAGAAGTGCAGATAAATTGATCATATGCTTAAGGGAAATTCAAGCAACAGTACATTCTAGTCTATTGAGTGTGACTCGATCGGGAAGCAAAGAGTTAGGTATCCTACAGTGACACATAGAGAACATATAAATGGGAAATGGAAGTTTATGGACTGTCATACAGCCATTTAGAAGTGATACCAGAGGTTTAAGTGGAATGAATATGTAGTAGCTTGAATGTGTTCTAATCGGGATGCAATTAACGAATATCAGCAATAATAATACTGATGAAATAATTTATATTTTAACCAGAAAATTATTCCTTCATTTATAAAAGTGACGAAATTGTGTGTTAATAAGTTCACCTACTCATGTGGAGCTAGTTATATTGGCCACGCAAAGCACAATGCTTACAAACATATCTCTGGACATTATCTGGCATGGTTAGCAAAGGGACAATGCAAGTCAATTACTAGCTCAATTCTTGAGCATTTGATGAACTCAGGCCACGTAGCTTTAACAGAGTCGTCTTTCAAGATCATCTACGTGGTGAGGCCAAATGGCACTAAGGGCTTCAGGTTTCGGTTTTGTGTAGCAATTTTTAACCTTATCAAATTTTGATCTTTGTGCAGTTGATTACCACGTAATTTACAACTCTTCCACTTCAAAAGCCACTTATGAGTAATTATATCGATGACGTCACCCGTTAATACTCAGTAATAGGTCATTATACAATTTTGGTAAGTATAAATACGACTGTACAGCCTCTGAAGATAATTTCGTCGATAAAGAAAATCTCCTTTGCTGAATTAGTCTTTTATTTTCTTGATGACAAAAATGCGTTACAATTTCGCTGAAACTTTTCAAGAATTATACCGTAAAGAATAAAGATGGACTAGATATTCACTCAGGTGATCATTGAGTGATATACAACAACAGCTTGGAACTGCAGTTGAAACTATGCGAAAAATGATGAGAGTTAAAGCATAGGCCAAAGTGTGATATGTTATAGATCGTATGAGGAGGTGGGGGTGAAAGCTTATGGTTCATCGTGGAACTAACTAAAAAATACACTGGGGAACAAGAAAACTTGGGTGTGGGATGCAGGAGCTATATATGCCACACGGAATCCAAGAAATTAATAATAATATAATATAAAAACATTATCACGGCATATTTATATATGTAAACTTTGATTTTTCAAGTGTCTAATAATAACTGAAGTGTACCACGCGACATTTTGACTTCATTTCCCTCCCACGTTGTTGCGTAATATCCACTAATGTAAAGTTTCATTTAGCCCACGCTTGAGCTTTACACTATACAAGGAGATAACTAAATATGCAACCCTCTAAGTTTATTTTACTATGTATAACTAAACAGGATGTTGTTAGATTATTTCAGTAATATAAACCGCTGTCAGTTGACATTTCTTGTTACAAAACAATCATGCTATCTGAATGTTTACATGTATAAGACGAACAGTCAGTGTATGAAATAAAGAAATGTAGGCGAAAGTGAAATTTCGTGTGTTATTTTTGGTTTGATGATAAAATCAAAGGTGTATAGCGTTCATTCCATTTGTGATACTCACTTGTCCATTGAATGATGACGGTATTTCTACAGACAGTCGAATTAAACAACCATCATCCTAAAAGGTAAACTGATTTCAATCAATTAAAGTCACTCTGAACGAGAATATTCTTTTCAATAATTTCTCGTCTTCAGGTTCTTACAATTATAAAATATCATATTTGTTGTCGTTACAATTATTATTATTATTATATCATTATATTTTTAATTCGTAGAGGAACATAGGGCTTAAGCCGCGCGTCTCCATTGCGTTCGTTTTTCTCCCTACGTTTTCATCCCGCTCCATTTTTTCATCTCCTCTTCACATCACCTCCTCCTCCATGTCACCCTCGCACTGACGACCAACTCGCCGCTTCCCTTTCGGGTTCCACTCGAGCAATGGCATGTCTAGTGATGTCACTTGATGATTTTCTCAGCGTATGGCCAATACAACTCCATTTCTTCCTGCTTATTTGTTGCACAATCGGTTCCTGCTTGGTTCGCTCCCAGAGATTCCAGTTGCGATGCTCCCCAGGTAGGTGAAGGAGATTGTTTCTTCCAGGTGGTTAAATTAAAGGTCAGTTTTGCGGTGGATACATTTTTAACGTAGAATAACAGATTAGTTATGGGGTGTCAAAATAAATGGTCGTATTAGTGTGACAAACGTGTTAGGCTGAAATGGATTACATTATATTGTAAAATGGGAGATAATGGTGGTGATTAATCATAATAGATTTGCAGATTAGGGGTAGGAAAATTGACAAATCAGTTCAAGGTTATAAAAGGTGTCAGGTGAGTGGCTAGTACAAAGTGGTATGTATTAAACAGGAGATAGTAGACTGCAATGAGAGGTTCATAATGAAATAGCGAATGTGTGAAATGAAACGGGTGGAGGCGCATATTAAGACAAGAGATAATATCACTAACAATAAGTCCGGATAGTATAAATGGACAATTCCATAGTACTGACGAAATATTTGCATGAAGGGCATAAATTATGACGAATAATAATGATAAAGTCATTGAGCTGCAATGGTGAAAGTTTGTACTATGGTATTTCCTCAACTGATAATTTTAATTTGTTTCACTTTACTTACTTAAGTGGATACTACACATGATCTTAGCTCAGAGAGCCAAGAAGCGTCGGTGGTATAGCGGTTAGGACGCTCGCCGACCATGCACATGGTCCGGGGTTCGATCCCCGGCCGATGCACACCTTTACCTCTCTAAGCCAGAAATAATTCTGGTAAAGAACAAAGGTTGGGCATGAGGCTAGCAACCCCATCCTGTAAAATAAAACTCTGCTACAGAAACTTCAAGCTACTAGCTCGAAGCCCTATGTTCCACTGGGGAACGTGAAGAAAAAATTAATTATTATTGTTACTTAAGTGGATAGAAATGATTGTAGACCAAACAGTGTAATGTAAAAAACCAACCAGTTTCCTTGATCACTTTGAGCAAAACAAGAAAAAACACATTTGCGGGTTGAAGTGCAGTCAATGTGATTTTATTTCATAGTTTTTCGTCATTTGTTAACAATCTTAAAAAACTAAATTATTTGATTAATTGGACCGAAATTTTCTGCCTTCGTGGAAATGTTGGTTTCCTGTACAGACGTTTGTACCATCTCTGAGGATTAACTTCAAGTAATTTTGTTGGATAGTGACTAGCAATGGAAATCAGTAGCCCAAACGTTTTGGTCCAATCAATCGTCGGTAAAATGAATCTTTCAACAAATGAGACTGGTGCCGGCTGCAAAAGAAGTGGCTCTCGTGGTCCATTTGGTTCAGTGGACGCAATAAATGTTTCTAGACACAAATTAACTTCAATGTGGCCGCTGATATATTAGAAGCTGAAAAATTCCTTTTTAATCTGCAAGTATTAGCAGGCGAGAAAAACGATAGGTAGGATACACTCTGTGGATAATGTAGGACGATATTGAGCTCTAGGCCATTGCTTGATTGGAACTTATATGCAAAAAGATGAATTGGTCGTCCAGGAGTGAAACTGTGGAGGTCGTGTGATGAGATGGAATCTAATAGGCACCCGCCTGTGCAATTCAAGAGGATTGTTAGAGGCATGACGAAATGCGAATGTGCTATTGAAGCCCTATTTCCTACGCGGAACCTAAGGGAGTAACGATATTATTGAGTTTGTTTGCAGGGATTTGGTTATTTTAAAGTTTTTGCTCAAGCGTTAGTATCAGTTAGAGAACCGTTGAAAACCACAGGGTGCTGAACAGTTGTTTTGCCTGTCACGCTGGATATTATTTACCAGAGCGTTTTAAATGTGAATGCAAGGAACGACCAACAGACGCAACTTCACAAGAGAAAGTGAATCGGTACATATGAATACTGATTTGGCTCAACGCAACAGTTTTTCTTCCACAAGATGACAGAAAATCTGATAAGGAGACCTAGGGTGAGAAATTTTGGAAGATACTTTGCCGTATTTCCTTGTAATCACTGCGTCTAACAATACGTGATAAGATTGTACTGTAAAAAAAATATGATCTGCCGAAATAAGGTGATATATATATATTATATATATATATATATATATATATATATATATGATACTCTGATCGAGATGCTATCCTGGAAAATTTGTCAAGAAACACTTGAAGAAGAAAGCGAAAAAGAACCACTCACTATCTGTAAACGAGAAGCCAATTTATGTACGACTACAATTCAAGGGTAATGCAACAATTGAGATAATTGTGAGGAAATTAAGAAAATCAGTTCAAAGAACTTTTAATGCTGGCGGAGTACTCATATTATTCAGTAAAGGTGTAGTTAAAACCAATAACAGTTCCAAATTTGACAGCCTGATGGAAGAATCCTTCTCTATAATCTACCGGGTGCCTAATCAATAGCCAAAATCATCGAAGCAACGCATGATCCAAACAGCAGAGACTATTGTGATTCGCCTCAAACAACCAGCGCTGTGTGTTCAAAAGAAGCAAGTCCAGCTAGCCACTACTACTGCCCTGGCCTTCAGTAGAGACTATAAATACTTGAATTTGTACTATCATCTTTCCTAATGTTTCTGACATTCAGTTTATTTTATGTTGATGCTATTTAGCTGTAATCTATCAGTTTTATTGATTCGATGTTATTTAAACAGCAACATTAATGTTGTTCATAACACTAATTCATTCATTCACTATAATGTATGAATAACTGTAGAGCCTTATGATGAAGTTATCGAAATGAGTACTCTTTGTTCAGTATACATTCTTTTGATATATATATATATATATATATATATATATATACGATTATGTGGGTTCAAAATAATTTTGCTTGAGAAAACTAGTTGTCTCATGCTATTAGAAATTTGACTGCATTCAGTACATTTGCTCATTCCTAAAATCTTTGGGGTATGTCACAACGCAACTTTAGTGAATTTGCTCTGTAAAGGAGCACTGCTGATAATATGCCTAAAATTTGGGCATTGTGATAGTAAGTAATTCCATTTAGTTTGTTTATCAGATGTATCACACAATGAAACAGTATTATTCATTGGATGACAGATTCGAACAAAATTTATTACTGTTCATAATCACATCATCAATTGTAATCACATGAATCAAATGAACTGTAGTCAAGATTTGACAGAATAGTTCTAATATATTTGGGCGCCGAGTCAGAAGTAGACATTTGTAAAAAATTATGCTTGTAAAACCTCAGCGATAAAATCAGCTCAATTTTCAGAAAGAAGACAAAGTAATAAGTTTGACAGGGTGCTTCAACTAAACTCTAATCCTAAACACCATAATTTTGAAAATACGTCTAATCATAAGATTCTAGATACTAACAGTTTGAACAGACATGAAGGTGTGATGTTGGCTGACGCATAGGAAATCCTGATTAATAAATAAGAAGGGATATGTATCACTAACTAATAATACTTGGTCAAAGTTCCCGACTGTCTATACCTACTTATGGAGACGTTAAAACATTGTTTTAAAACTGTTTACCCACATACGCATGCACACTGTGTCTAAAGTGTTTAACAAAGGTAGATCAACATTTGTAAATCTGAGGTCAAATTTTGATCACAACTCATACAATTTTGTTTATTGTACATGTTGATGCCTGTTTTACGACTCATGATTGGACAAAGCTTTTAAAAACAAGAGATGTTCCTTTTGTATATAAACCTCTGTTATGTTAATTTCCCTGAAGAAGTTCGGACCAGATCGCCGAACGAAACGTTGGAATTACGCATTTCAATATCGCTGAGATTTTACAAATATAATTTTTTACAAATGTAATCACATGCTTTGACACTTGAGTTTTATAGTTTTCTTTGTCTTCTCCTATTTGTTGTTGTTGAGGTAGTAGAATTTTCCAGATATCTGACTGGATATGTGTTGAATCATTCCTATTACATGTATCTGCAGTTGATTTGATAAACAAAGCTTCTGTTTTTAATCTCCCTCTCCACCCTGTGACATAAGATTTTAATACTGTCGTTCTATCCATCCTGTTGTATGGTTGTGTGCAATTGCATGTGGTGAGTGCGGTAGATGAAATATTCTCTAGATTTCCTATCTTATATGGGTCAACCAATCTAGATTTTGCAAGGTTTTTATGCTCAGCTTGTCCGACTGCCCCTGTTCTACTAGTTTGACCTATGTATTTGACCTGAAAATCATCGCAGGCAGGCTATTAGATAAACCAAACTGTTTTGTTTTAAAGGCTCCACAGGATTGATCCTTCAACTGACAAAGCTTGTTTCCAATTGAGTTTGTAGGTTTGAATGCCATCCACTTTTATTCCTGCCTCGTTGAGAATTCTGCGTAAGGTTTCCGAGGTTCCTTCCTTGCATGGAATTACTAGTGATGATTTAGATTTTTTATTGTTGGTGTTGTCATGCACATATTTGATATGCATGTCGTCATTAATATCATCATTATTATTATCACTATTATTACCATTTATATTGTTATTATTGCTGTTTCCATTTTATATGCTGCATGTTTTTGACACTACCCTATTGTAAATGTGAAAAATTTTCTGTGATTAATTTTATTTATAATTTGAGGAAATTAGATGCAATATTGTGATTAATGCTGAAAATTCCATTCTGTATCACAAGCACTGTTTTTGGAATAAAGTAAATCATTATTATTATTATTAAAAAAAAAATTATTACTATTATTGTTATCATAAGTATTATTATCCTAATCGCTACTATCATTATTCATTTTATCTTTACATCTTACAAAATTTTTGACTAATTTATCAGGGTAATTATTACGCTTCAAAGCTTCTCTGATGTGTATCACTTCCTGTCTTAGATTTTCATTGGTACTACTTAGTTTTTGTGTTCTGTCTCCTGAAAATTTCATCAATCCTAATTTTACAGATATACGATCGGATGGTCGGAAATCCAAATATCTGATTGAATGTGTGTGTTTCCTGTAAATGCTAGTGTTTAACTTCCCTTCTTCTTTCCTTTCTACGTTGATAACAGAAGCTTTATTTATCAAATCAACTGCAAACACATGTAATTCTACTATCTGAAACACCGACAAATAGGAGAAGATCATGAAAATTATAAAACTCAATTTTCAAAGTCATGTGATTACAATTGATGACGTGATTATGAACAGTAATAAATTTTGTTTGAAACTGTGTCATCCAGTAAATAATGATACTGTTTCACTGATTGTTTGATGCATCTAATATACAAACTAATATGAAAGGAGCCTTGCTGATTGCTACATTATCGCTGAAAGCAGCCCAGTAACATAAACTAAACAGAAGTCCGAAATAGCAACCGCAAGATTCTTTAGGAATTCCATATTTGCTTTCCCAGTGGGTATTGAGCAACTTTCACAACTCTATAGACATTTTCGCTTCAATTATTTAGCTATTTGTGCACCGATTGCTAAGCACAGATGAGGAAGTTGCTATTTTAATTTTTCGACTTCATCTTTGTGAACAGAAGAGGTTTCCCCAGTCACTCGACTTAACTCCTAATAAAGAAAACAATTTGTATGCCCCAAACACATGAAATAACTGTAATTACCATTACTATTATTATTATCATCTTTTTTCACACTGTTATTTTTAGTGTGCTATAAAAGCTTTTATGTTCCTCAATGAATGGAAAACAGAACGATATCGTTTTATTGACGCTTGAGCATATAATTCTCGTAGGTTTGATGAGAGGATTTTATTAAACTTAAATTTAAAATATCTCAGCTTATATACATCAACCTAATCATCATTCTTCAGCATGAGGTAAGTTTCATTTTCTCAAGATGGTGGTTAAAGTTAACAATCCATTTGTAGTTTATTGGGTTCAAAATTCAACAAAACGTTTCCTTATGTAAGTTTCGGGACCAGGTCTGTTCAAGTTCATCGTTTCGATTCATACCATATGATATGAATCCTTTCTGATGATAAAAATCGTCCTCTGTAATCTAAGAGATTTTTCTGGATGATTTTAGAATTCAAGGGATGGTTTGTAGGGATTTGATTAGTTTCAGGATTTTATCATGAGCTGACATTAGTTAGAGAAGCACTGGAAAACCTGGGAGTACTGGACAGCTGTTTCGTCCTAGTTTGGGACACCTCAGCAGTAGGGTACAGCCGGTCGGGTGTGAGGACAAATTCTCGCCGAAGACATTGGCTAGCTGTTGCGCTATGTCGTGAATTGGCAGAAGTTAGAATTCAAGGACCATTGGATCTGGTCCCAGTGGCTAATGGTATACGAGCTCGCCTTGTAACCGGAAGGTCCTGCGTTCGAATCCCGCTGGGTGTGTACCACTGAAGAGTCCCAAACTGGGACGAAACAGCTGTCCAGTACTCCCAGGTTTTCCAATGGTTCTCTAACTAATATCAGCTCATGATGAAATCGTGATTTCAGAATTGTTAAAATTAGTTATGCAATTGGATTCTATGGGTGAAGATTTATGAATGATGTTTTTTCAAGCATTTCAAATGGATTTATCGACTGACGAAAGAATTCCCTACAGTGTTTTTTTCTTCTGATCTTGATTTCTCTCTGGTGATACTTGTCTGATATATTTCACTTTATATTCCAAGCATTTTATTTTGTATAACACAGTTAGATCGAGAGTCCTTCGGAATTTTAGTATTCCAAATGGACAGGGTTGCATTTTAGTGTGCCTGAAATTGCGATTGTATATTTCTCCCCGTAAAAGTACCTTGAAGGTATGAATCGCAGGAAGTACGGATTTGTGAGAATATTCAAGAAGTTTCACCTATAGAAATTGTGGAGTCATTCCACTCTGCAGACATGTGTGGGTTGATGACGTAAAAATTACTTTATGCTCAAGAATTATGATAACGTTTGGTTATTTGCTTTTTGACGAGTTGATAATGGATTGATACCATTCAGAAAACTATTGGAAACCAGCACCAAAAACTGGACATCTGTTTCATCCTAGCTTTTTCGGAATCATCAGCAGTAAGCACTCACTGCTGGATTTTGAATCCAGGACCTTCCGGTTAAAAGGCAAGCTAGTATAACATTTCGCCACTAGGACCTCATTCAATGGCCATTTCATGCATTTGAACTCCTACCAAAAGGTTATATAACGCGAACACGATGGGAGCTTCTCCTCACACTTGACTGGATGGACTTCACCGGTTACAACTACTCCCTAGAACTCCAAGAAATTCCATCCTGTAGTAAGTCACTAACGAGCATCAGATTAGTTTTCAAGTGTTGGTTTGTAAGGATTAGATTTGTTTATACGAGTTTGACGACGGATTGTTATCAGTTGGTGGTCGGGCTAAATCACGAATTGGTAGAAGTTCGAATTCATCAACTGGTCATTTAATCGGGTCCCTGTAAATAAATGGTCTACAAGCTTGCCTTGTAGCCTAAAGTTCCTGGATTCGAACTTCTGTAGTTAGTGTATACCGCCGATGACTCTCAGAAAAACTGGGATGGAAAACATTTTTCCAGTAATTCTTTTTGTGGTGTTGTTCTCAATAATTCTCTAACATATATCAGTCCATCGTCAGACTTGTAAAAACAAATTTAATCCCTACAAATCAGATATCGAATACTTTCTTTATCTTCATAATTACTATAATCTTTTATTTATTTTGTTTCTCGGCAGAAAATAGGGCTTACAGCTGGAAGCTTTAATTTTTGGTAACAGTGGTGTTTACTTTTAGGAGATAGGATTTCTAGTTTTAACCCCAACCTTTTCTCTTTAGCGGTTTTATTACTAGCGCAGGGAGATAGAGGAGTGCGTCATGATGTGCTTTTAATTGCAAATGCTTCAATCCTGCTTTTATATTTTTCTAATAAAAACAAAAATTATTTTATAGACACAAGACAAAAGTTAGTTCCAATCTATGCTCCGTGAAAAATACACATCTCTACTTACGTATTCACATTGACTATATGTCTGGAATGTGTTCAATGCAAAATAAAATGAATTACAAAAACACTTTTTACTCGTTCAACTCGTGGCCTAGTGTAGAAGGTGTTAGTGAGAAAAACATTATCTTATAGTATTGAATTTCACTGACAAAAGCATAATCCAGTCAGGGTGCACGTACGCTCGACAGAAGAGTCCATGAAATAAGAAGAAATGGTTCTCGATATGAGGCATCATCAATCAAGCTATACTATGTGAATCTCTGGATTTTGTCGAAGTGTCTACAGTAATAGGTGATATTTGAACAGAATCCAGTATACTCATCAACCAATGCGGGATGCATATTAAACTAAGCTCAAATGATGTACTCTAAAGATAATAAGTAGCTGAGTAGATATGTAGCCTCCAAAACTGTCTCCTGACTTCACTTCTTTGAGAATTAGGCTTCCACACGTGAATACTGACTAAGGTGCAGAGTTCGTACGTCAAATTTTAATTTGCTCACTTGATTTTCTAAGTCGAAATTAGATAATAGCTTATAAAATAGCATTTCTAATCATAAAAAAGTTTGAATGTAGCTTGAAAATGTGAAAATTAATTTAAGCTAAAACATTTTATAGGTTAAACATATTTTTGAGTAGATATAACCAACAAACGTTATTCTTATACTGTGATCAGATGTCATTCTCTGTATTCAGTGTCATATCATAAGATGTATTCCGAGAAATTATAAAAAAGCGTTTGAAAATTGACGGAAATATTTGTATAATTTAATTTTTTTTTATTTTGTTTTCTTTTGAGATTTGGCCAATTTCGCCGCGGGACCCGCGCACCCGCAGTTGCTTCAATAAGAAGAAATCCGAATAGGAAAGGAAAAGTATAGCCTCCTAGAGTGATATGATATCAAGACGAAGGTGTGAGGAGGACATGAGAACTGATGGACAATTATGGAACAACATAATGAAGATTGCAGACAACAGGATGAAATAGTGACGTATTTTTGATTCCGTCTGTGTAACTAAGAGATCAATAATACTAATCGGGTTTTAAGCAGTTCCATACTGATCGGTCACTAACTGACGCATAAATCTGATACAGTTTAATATTTACCACCGACTAATTTCCACTGGTTATGTTTGTGATATATATTCGTCAACCTAGGAGAATGCTCATCAAGAAAACCTTCTGAAGTCAAATTAGACTATAGGTGGGCTGCTCTTCAATCTCTGAGATGGGATCTAGTTCTCACAATGTGCTCATATATTTTGATTTTGGTGGGGAGGGGAAGAGGTTCAAAAACTACCACTCCTTTGTTTTTTCGATTATAATCTCTAGTTATTAACAAGCTTTTATTGTCACTTCTTTAATAATTCAAGCAGAGTAGAGAATACTTATCGAAAACAATCAGAGGCCAAACTCTATCTTGTTTTGAATATATGCAAATTGACTATTATTTTTGTTGTTATTATTATTTGCAGTGATTATTTTGAATATACTGACGTTTACTTTCGCAGCTTATTGATCAATACACACCAAAATAAAGACAAAACTATGTCATCTCATCTATCTGAACCGTTTTCATTTAAACAGGTATTTTGAAGTTCATTATAGAAGTCACCAGTGTTATTTGAATGACAGAGAGACGTTTTTCAGTAGTAATGAGTATAGGAAAATCAATGCGATCTTTTATGTTTGTTAATATGACGCAAATATTACCATTGCTGTGTTTACTGGTTGCTTGAAATATTCAAAGTTTTATGAAATTAGCATTTAGTAACGTTATTGTCTTTGATATAGTCACTTATCCTGTAGCAACTTTACAATGCACAGCGCTACATATCTGTCTGTCTGAATTTAACATAGAACTTGGCACCAAAGTGCACCAGTTCGAAGTGCCACGTTCCAAATAGCACACAGAGGTAGACAAGAATATGAGTGAAGAGAACCAATAGAGTTTGACAAGTATAAGAGTGAAACAGAATGGGTAATGGTAGAAAGGAATATGAAAGATTACAGAGACTGAATACATCTGCGCTGGTCATTGACAACGATTTTGAGCCATGTCACTTATTGTCTACTGCCATTGATTCCTATAGTCCCGAGGGCCCCAACCCGGAAGTCTGAATCTCCCTACCTGACTTAGTTTAACTGTCGAGGATTTCATGGATTGATGAGGCCATGTTTTTATTTGGCCACCACTTACTCTTTTCCAACCAGCACCTATATCAGCTAGTAATGCCCGTCTGGGGAGGCAATGGTTAGGAATGTGCACCACGTGACCTAGCCATCTCAATCTATGTAACTTGATAGCCTCGTCGATTGATTTTCCCTCTTTGCCCAACACTCTACGCCTAACGTCAACATTACTTACCTTATTAAACCACCTAACGTGAGAAAGAGATCGTAGACATCTATGATGAAAAACAGTCAACCTTTTCACGTCTTCAACTCGTATTGGCCATGTTTCAGAGCCATAGAGAAGGACGGAGCGAAGTGCTGAGCAGTACACACGTCCCTTGGTTGATAGCCGGATGTCACGCCTACGCCAGAGATGGTGTAGGTCGGCGAAAGCAGCTCGAGCTTTGTGCATCCGTGCTGATATTTAGTCGCCAATCAGTCCGTTGGTGCTAATACAACTTCCCAAATAGGTGAAGTGGTCAACATATTCTGTCACTTCACTTCCTATCACTAAGCTAGGAGTTGACGTAGTCCAGTCCTGTAGCCTCATCGTCTTACATTTTACAGGTGCGAATCACATGCCAATCATACGAAGATTGCTGCTCAAGGTGTTTAGAAGACTCCGCTGGATTTTGTCAGCATCCTCCCCTAACAGGACTATATCATCAGCATATTCTAAATCCATAAGACCATTCCCTGATAACAAGTCGATTCCTAAGTCGTTAAGTTTAGTTAAGGATACTTCCATTAGCATATCTATGATGAAGTTAAACAGAAATGGGGGAAGTAGACATCCCTGTCGGACACCACTGGTCGTTATCAATTCTGCCTTGATTAGTGCAATGTACTTTCTTGGCACTCCCTTCTCAGTACTACATATAATGGTCATGTTGATCTTATTCCACTACACAGACATTAATTTTGTAGAAGGGGATGAATATGGATTGTATATTAGATGATAGGACCGTTAGGTAAAATCACATAAAGGTGAAGCCTTAGGTTGGAAATCCCAATGGGAGGCGATGATTTGCTTGTGATATGCGAGATATCGTGTGAGTAGCAAATACAAGGATAACATGCACAAACATGGAGGCAGCTATCAACGCATACAGAGAACAGTGTCAAACAATGCGAGGTCTTATTATTAGTCTTTATTTTCCACTACGAATGTAAGAAAATGAAACCAATATCTCATTTAAAAAATCTCTTCTTAGGCACAGATTATATCCAATGGCTAATCCAGTTGGAAAATAATACATCAAATACCTCTAAAGGAGATTATCTGAAAAGTGATGCATTTGCGCTATACAAAAAAAAATCTGATCATACATTTATTGTTGTGTCCTTCTATATGAAACAATGAAGGGGAATTCAATTAAATAAAGTGACAAAGAAAAAGGAATTAAGAATAATTAACACAAACGTTTGATAATCCAATCAAATAAGGATTACCAAGGTAGGTTAAGAGTACTAACAAACTGTTTTTGAATACACAAAGGGGCTTAAGTTTATGAATAGCCATAGCCACAGCGTACTTCAATAAGACCCTTGACTGTTTTTGTAGATGACCTTAAAGGCTGAGTTAACATCAATCTTATAGTTCATCTCGATCAGGTGTTTAGCTATAGACAAAGTTGGTAGTCTGACACCTGCATCCATTGGTTTCCAACAATTCATTTGTTTTTCTAACCATTTCGGGATATGCTCTCCCACCCTCACGTGCAAATCGCGATTAATCCTCCCTATGTATGCGTGTCCACCCACCCACACCCACACACACACACGAAAATTGGTATAAGGTGTGAGATGTGACATAATCACTGGTGCACTTTTGAGGTTTGAAGTGGAGCATACTTTTGGATTTTCCGATAATAAGAAGTCGAGCTGCATAATAGGTTCTACCTTTATCTCAAATTCCTACTGTTTATTTCCCGTTAATTGGTAGTTTGATGAAGACATTTTTCTTAGGGGCGTCATGGATTGTAGTTAGAGACTAATTGACTTTTGCATTTGTTCAAAATTCTAAAGGATATTCCTTTTCAACAAGAGTATCTTTCTGATGATATCAGATATTTCGAAGGAAAAGTATTTTCTCATTAAGTAAATCTTCGTGGCATGGACATTGTCGATAAACATGAGTTTAATTCCTTGAAACCCATAGGATCTGACTTTCCATACCTGTATGGATTACCCAAGATTCATAAGGTTGATAATCCATTACGTCAAATTTTATCAATGTGCTAATCTGTTACACGTAAATAAGCAAAATGTTTAGCTGATATTTTAAGTCTAGTACGCAATGAATTATGTAAGATTACTTTGAAAGATACATTTGAACTTGTTGACTGTCTTGTAGATATGAACATAAAAGATGGGAAAATGTATTCATTTGATGTTATTTCTTTGTTTGCTGACGTACCACCGTCGGCCGGGGATCGAACCCCGGACTATGTGCCTGGTCGGCGAGCATGCTAACCGCTGTACCGCCGACGCACTACCCTTGGTTAAGACTGTTGATATTCTTTGTGTCTATATATCTTCTAGTTGTTTTTCATTCCCTTTCCCTGCAAATTATTTGAAAGATTTATTATTATTATCATGTGCTGACAACATCCATTTCACGTTTGAAAGTGAACATTTTCGACAAGTGGATTGCGTTGCTATGGGGAGTCCATTAGGACCCTTGTTAGCGGAAGTTAACATGTCCTATGTTGAGAACTTGTCTCTTGATTCAATTCCTAAATTGCCCTTCTATAGGTGATATGTAGATGATATCATTCTGATATCCGACAACCATGAAGATGCGAGCCGTCTATGAGACAGACTTAACTCTGTACAGAATCATATTAGTCTTACATGCGAGGAAGAAAGTCGCAACCAGCTTGCATTTTTAGGCATACTTCTGAGTCGAAGAGATGATGGCTCAATAAGACGGTCTATCTACAGAAATGCAACTTGGACAGGGCAATACCTTAATTTTCACAGTTTCTGTCCATTACAGTATAAGAGAGGCTTGGTGAAGTGTCTAATTATAAGGATTCAACGTATTTGTACGGCTGATGTTTTAGACAAAAAAACCGGAATATTGATGGATACCTTTCTTGAAAATGGATATCCTTTAAAATTTTTATACAGGTGTAGAATTCAATTAGTCTCTAAACCTACAATCCATGACGCCCCTAAGAAAAATGTCTTCATCAAACTACCAATTAACGGGAAATAAACAGTAGGAATTTGAGATAAAGGGTAGAACCTATTATGCAGCTCGACTTCTTATTATCGGAAAAGTCAAAAAGTATGCTCCACTTCAAACCTCAAAAGTGCACCAGTGATTATGTCACATCTCACACCTTATACCAATTTTCGTGTGTGTGTGTGGGTGTGGGTGGGTGGACACACATAAACAGGGAGGATTAATCGCGATTTGCACGTGAGGGTGGGAGAGCATATCCCGAAATGGTTAGAAAAACAAATGAATTGTTGGAAACCAATGGATGCAGGTGTCAGACTACCAACTTTGTCTATAGCTAAACACCTGATCGAGACGAACCATAAGATTGATGTTAACTCAGCCTTTAAAGTCACCTACAAAAATAGTCAAGGACTCTTATTGAAGTACGCTGTGGCTATAGCTACTCATAAACTTAATCCCCTTTGTGTATTTAAAAACAATTTGTTAGTACTCTTAACCTACCTTGGTAATCCTTATTTGATTGGATTATCAAAAGTTTGTGTTAATTATTCTTAATTCCTTTTTCTTTGCCACTCTGTTTAATTCAACTTTTCCATATATATTGACTTGACAGGTAAATCTGTGATCAGATATTTTGAAATGTATAGCGCAAATACATCACATTTTTCTGATAATCTCCATCTTATAATAACGAATATATTTCTCTAAAGGAAATACGGAACAGAAAGCTTTGAATCACTGTGTTCTCTGCGTTCCAATCGTTTTCCTGATAAATGGGAGTGTTCTTTATACGTGTTTTTTTATTCAGACCTGCATAAAGATGAACAGGTTACGAATATTCGTGAATAATCCCTAATCAGACATTAAGGCAAACAATAATGACTTGTTTAGGGAAGAGTGTCTTTCCGCCAGCGAATTTATTCACCTACCTGTACATTGATAATTAAATGTAGTCATTTTTGAGTGTGTATTAACATTAGGTTTGTCCAAAGGAAATAAAAATTAGTCAGTGTTACTGTTGTCAAGACGTTTTCAAAATGATGAAGTGATGAGTAATCTAATTTAGCTAGAGGGGGTGTGTAGGTAAATATTGGTGCGAGGGTAGTGATGTTGTCTTGTCGCTAGCAACTTGCTACAAGAGAAAGGCAGCGACCAGTGACGTCCATCTAGTCAAGTGTAAGGATAGATTTCCTGCCGATGACGTTGGTTGGTGGTATCGCTCATTCATGAATTGATAGATGTTCGGATTCGTGAACTAGCCATTGAATTAAGTCCTAATGGCTGAATGGTATACGGACTAGCCTTGTAACCGGGAGCTCCTGGTTAGGAATCCCTGTAGTGGGCACGTACTTGCAATGACTCTCGGAAAACTAAGATGAAACATCTGTCCAGTACTGCCTTGAGGTGGTTTCCAATGGTTGTCCCTTGTGATATCAATCCGTGATCGACTCATAAAGCAGTTAGTAATGTTAATCAGCACATACAGTTAGTTGAACAATCGCAACGCATTTACGTATTAAGATGAATTGTGATAGGATCCCACACATTTTGTTATTGACTGTCAATCTCGCATATATGGTATATCATCATTCCCACACATTTTGTTATTGACTGTTAATCTCGCATAGATGGTATATTATCATTCCCACACATTTTGTTATTGACTATTACGATCAATTATTTCAAATGCTGTCAGCTGTCTATATTGTTGTAAAATGTATAAATACCATGACTTTCTTTGTCGTTGTTGTTGTACTACAATACACAGTCACAGTCCAGTCTTTGTCTTTTGATATTTGCGTGCTTCACTGAATCGGAAGGTACCACAAGCAGATAGGCATATTAGTCAGGCGCAGACAGAACACGGCGACAACGTCCTCATTTAATTCCCTAAAGTTATAACAAATAGACTAAAGAGTGAGTTATGATTGAGATTTGCACGAAAAGAAAGGGAAATATGAAATTATGTAAGAGTTCTGAAAATTACAAATGTTATAAAGAGTTAGAAAGCAAGCACACAAACATCAAGTCAGTAGAAGTCAACACGGTTGTTACCATGATAGCAGAAGTGATTGGATGAATTTCTTTGGTAAACATAACTGTAGTTTCGCCAAATAGATGGCTAAGGATTCAGCAATACAAAGGAGACGACAGCGTGTCGCCTTTGGTAGGTGGCTCTTCACTTTGTAGATCACTCTGAAACAGAGGTATTTGTTGAGATGGAATGACCGGCACTGTCGAAGTTGTGAATGAGCTAGAAAAAATGAAAAGTAACACATCGAAACGATGAAAAGAAAGCAGCGCGTAATTCTTTAACTTATCGCGTGCTGTCCACTAACTCATTTTTAAAAGTAGTTGCATGAAATTGACTAGGATCACGGCGAAACACCATTTCCTATTTACTTGATCTCTTTTGTGTCACATTCAGATACCAAACTCATCACTTTTACTCAGTCACATTCACTCAATGGCTTTGAGTGTCATGCTAGTAGTTGTGAACGTTTTCTTAGTATATATCTAATTTGTTTACGTTTTTTCCTGTGTACCCGTTGTAATAAGTATTATTGATGCGTCATAGAATCCGTTAAATTCCACTTCTCTTTGCTTCCACCAAGGTGAAATGTGCTCATACTTCATCTCTGCTACATATGATAATTAATCCCATTGATTCTGAATGGAATAAATGGACTTCAGCTGTACATTTCATCATCATCATCACACTGTCCTCCACTATCGCTTTAGTTGCCTACATGCTTTCTTTCCCACCCTGAAACGGTATGTATTATGTCATCCTCAAACATCATAGTCATTGTTCGCCTTTTTGTATTTCAATGAAGAGACTGATGACCGACACCATTCAGCAGTCAAATAGATTCTTGGTTTGTTAGCCCTTCTAGCTGTCTACCCGATCTTCATTAACGAGAGAGGCTAGCTGTTGACTGAGGTCTACAGTAGTAGCCTGTTGGATATATTTTTCATGACTTATTCACCATATCTCCGAACTATATAGCGTCAAATACTTGACAGTATAGTTGAAGCTCAGGTCTTTGTTGATTTTGCTGTGTGCATCAAAATTTCCCTAGTGAATTCGGAGTTAAAAAAGGTCCATCTCACTTTTACTGATATGTGCATTTTTGAATAATGATAATAATATTGATTTTCTTTATTTTAAAACAGTAAATGTGATCCGTCGCCAGATACTAGCTTGCTAGGCTACTAGCTTACTAGTTTTCTCGCCGGTCCCAAGCCCGGGTAAAGAGGGAGGGTTGGGGCGTGGTGCTAGCAACTCCACCCCTGTAAAACAACCAAATCGCTACAGAAACTTCAACGAATAAATATATTAAAAATTCTAAAAACATAAGCAATAGCCTTACTTTTCGCTGGAATCGGGGAAGTGAAATGACGCAGGCTGGTGAAAGCCTTCGGGAAGCCAGTCAGCCGATGTGCCTTCTTTCGATGAAAGCAAAAGTAAGGATGGGTACCTGGAATGTTCGTACAATGTACGAAACTGGAAAGGCTGCCCAGATAGCCGCTGAAATGAGAAGGTACAGAATAGAAGTGTTGGGAATCTGCGAGAGCAGATGGAACGGAACTGGAAGGTGCCAACTACCTACTGGAGAGACAGTAATCTATTCCGGCCACCCAGAGGACAACCATGAGCACACCGAGGGAGTGGCCATCATGATGTCACCAACAGCAACCAAAGCTCTCATGCAGTGGGAACCAATCTCCTCCAGGATAATGACAGCCAGGTTCAACTCAAAAGGAAGGAAAGTTACAGTCATTCAATGTTATGCGCCTACAAACGTCTCAGAACAAGAGAAGAAGGAGGCGTTCTACAGACAACTACAAGCAATAATGGACAACGTCCCAAATGGCGATATCAAAATCCTGATGGGCGACATGAATGCGAAGCTGGGAGGAGACAACACAGGAAGAGAACCCACCAATGGTGAACTCTTCTCAGACTTCTGCGCCTTCAATGATTTGGTGATTGGTGGTAGTGTGTTCAAACACAAGGATATACACAAGACGACATGGATTTCACCAGATGGAAACACCAAGAATCAAATAGACTTCATCTCAATTTCAAGAAAGTGGAGACGGAGCCTACTGGACACAAGGTCAAGGAGAGGAGCAGATGTGGGTTCAGACCACTATCTAGTACAAGGGACTTTCAAGGTGAAACTAAAAGCCTCGAGGATAGCTGGGGATAGGCCACAATGCAAGTTCAACACTCAATTACTGAAGGACACAACCACAAAAGACACCTTCACTGCAACTGTCAGAGCAAAGCAGGAAACACTACGCGACATCACTGAAGAATCATGCGTGGAAGAACATTGGAAGTCTCTGAAGGCGATTCTCAACGAAACGTGTTCAACGGTTCTAGGAAGAAAGAAGAGACAAGACAAGGAATGGCTCTCAACGGACACTTGGAAATTAATAGAAGAGAGGAGAATGGTGAAAGAGAAAATGATTCAATGCAAGGACGGACAGGAGAAGGAGACGATGAGCTCAACTTACAAAGCATTGGACAAAGAAGTGAAGAAAAGTGCTAGGAAGGACAAAAGACGATTCTACGACAATCTAGCTACTGAAGCTGAAAAGGCAGCAGGCAAAAGGGACCTGAGGACACTATATCAGATAACCAAATCTCTATCCGGGAAGAGACCAACACAAGCGAAACCTATAAAAGACAGCCAAGGGAACCCCATTACCAAGGAAGAAAAACAGATTAAACAATGGGCGGATCACTTCAAAGGACTCTTGAACCGACCATCACCTGCAACCCGTCCAGAAATACCAACAACAGCGCGCACACAACTGCAAGTTGACACCAATCCTCCAACGAGAGCTGAAGTCTTGAACGCAATCAAACTTCTGAAAGCTGGAAAAACAGCCGGACCAGATGGAATACCCCCTGAAGCACTGAAAGCAGACCCAGAGACTACAGCAGACATGCTGACTCCATTATTGCAAAAGGTCTGGAAGGAGGGAAAGGTGCCTACTGACTGGAGGAAAGGTTACCTCGTGAAACTACCAAAGAAGGGCGACTTAGGACTCTGCAAGAACTGGCGAGGAATCATGCTCCTATCGACGCCAAGTAAAATCCTGAGTCGCATCATCCTGGAGAGATTAAAGGACGCACTGGAGACAGAACTCCGACCAGAACAAGCTGGATTCAGGAAAGGCAAATCATGTACTGACCAAATTGCAACTCTACGCATCATCATCGAACAAAGCATGGAATGGCAATCAAACCTCTACCTCAACTTTATAGACTTTGAGAAGGCCTTCGACAGCGTTGACCGTGAAGTAATTTGGAAATTACTCGAGTACTATGGCGTACCCCAAATATTCATCAACCTTATTCAACAGCTGTACGACAACGGCACCTGCCAAGTGATCCACAACGGAAGACTCAGCGAGGCGTTTGGAGTAAACACAGGAGTCAGACAAGGGTGCTTACTATCACCAATGATATTCCTAATTGTGGTGGACTGGATTATGCGTCAGACTGTGGGAAACGAGAAGACAGGAATATCCTGGACCGACGTGAAGAACCTAGAAGACCTGGATTTCGCGCGGGATGATTTATGTTTGATGTCACACACAATCGAAGACTTACAAGCGAAAACCGACAAACTGGTCGAAGAAGCAGCAGCGAAGACAGGACTCCAGGTAAACATAGACAAGACGGAGGTTATGAAAATAACCAACCAACAACAGCAACAACATCCAACGTCAATCACCATCAACGGGAGGGATTTGAAAGAGGTTACTTCATTCACTTATCTAGGGAGCATTGTCTCAACTACAGGAGGAGCGGACGAGGATGTCAAATCGAGAATCGGGAAGGCGAGAAACACATTCATCAGCCTGAAATCAATCTGGAAATCTTCGTCACTCAGCATCACCAACAAAATTCGGATTTTCAATACAAACGTAAAGTCAGTTCTTCTATACGGATCAGAAACTTGGCGGGGGTCACAAAGAATATTTCCAAAAGGCTGCAGACCTTTATTAACAACTGTCTTCGCTCTATACTGAAGATCAGATGGCCGGAAAGAATCACCAACAAGGAATTATGGGAACAAACAAAGCAAGAACCAATCGCCCAACAAATATGCAGGAGAAAGTGGAGATGGATCGGACACTCGCTGAGGAGACCGCTGGGTGACATCGCGCGCCAAGCCCTCGAGTGGAACCCGAAAGGGAAGCGGCGTGTGGGACGTCCAAGGGTGACATGGAGGAGATCGTGTGAAGAGGAGTTGAAAGAATATGGATTAACATGGATGCAGGCGAAAAGTATAGCAGAAGACAGAAGAAAATGGAGACGTGCAGTTGAAGCCCTATGTTCCACTAGGAACCCAAGGGAGCAATAATAATAATAATAAAAAATATGATCCATCATGGAATTCTCAAGATTTTTGTTGAAGATTACATCTAAATTACTCAGCAATAGTGAAAACAAATAATTTAATGCAGAGTATATGTCACTTGATTGATAATAGCAGCTTCTTGGTATTACCAATGGCAATAAAGTCAAAAACGTACTAAACGCCTTAAATGCTGACAATAACTTTGATAGGTGAAATTAGAAGACAATTGAAACACTGTCATCACAAATTACGAATTGAAGATAATGTAAAAAGAGCATCTTAGTTTGCTAATTACATCGTAAATTGCAAGTTCCACGCTTAGCACACGCGCATTTAGCATATCTATCAGGAAAGAACTATAGATCTGTGTTTGTATACCCGTGAAAATGCACCGGTAAAAGATTCTTCTCTTCTATTTTCAAAGTGCCACGCTGCAGTGCTAGTAAGGAAACAGGCACGGTTTATTCAGGTATACATCTTATGACAGTTAAGTTAAACTTCTTTTACAGTAGGTGAAGTCGACTGTTCTCAGCTTCTTTTTCAAAGCATCGCTTGAACACGGGGTAGGAGGATGCTGCTGTCATTAATAAATTCTGACCTGATTTATAATTGTGCACTGTAAACCACTGTACTATGATTATTAATAGTTCTTTTAATCCAACTTCTGAATAACTACAACTGGGCACTATCCAGAACTGTATTTCACCGAGCGAGATTCAAATACCACAACGGCAAATCGGAGGAAGAGTTACAAATCAATAGATATCTACAAAGATGTACCCATGGTGTTAGGAAAAGTGAAAACTATGGAATAAAAGTACTGCAGTGAATAAGTAAAACCTGAAGCCACCCAAATGAAATTCAAAGGAGACATGATTGCACAGATAATCGACAGATGAGTTAAGATATAAAGTTTTTTATATGGCCGGTTCCCCTTTATTAGCCTGAATAAAGCAAGAATGAATTTATTTTTCAAGGCTGCAAATTATTCTCAAGCTCAATCGCCAAACATCTAATTTACATCGGACTTACAGTAGACATTAGATAGACTTTACAAATAAGCAATGCACACAGAAAAGCATGGTTACTTCGGTCCGCGGAAGCTACTGCTATCAAAAGAATTCAACTTGATCTATGCATACGGAAAGAGAGCGAGACTAATCTCTTACTACTCTGGTAACCAGAATTGTTTACTTCACATGCTTTAGTGTTTTGTTCTATGGCATAACATTCCAACCAAACTTCATTTTAACTTTCACTCAGTGAGTTCAAGTCACTGTTAAGGTTTCAAATCTACTAAATTATATTATTTTGTCTTATAATTTTACTTTACTATTCCCCCATTATCTGCCTGAACTCTACATCATAATATATATAAATTAAATCTGTTGTTCTATCTTGTGTCATTATATCATTATTATTTCCCTTAATTCCTAGAGGAACACAGTGCTTCAGTTGAACGTCTTTGTTATGTTCGGTTCTCTGCTTAAGTTTTCACCTGGCTCCAGGTCTGTCCACGTGCTGTCATCTCCTCTTCACATGACTTCCTCTAAGTCAAGCTTGCACTGACGACCAACTCGCCGCTTCCCTTTCGGGTTAAACTCGAGCAATGGCTTGTCTAGTGGTGTCACTTGATAGTTTTCTCAGAGTATGGCTAATCCATCTCCATTTCTTCCCGCCTATTTGTTTCACATTCGGTTCCTGGTTGGTTGGTTGGTTCACTGCCAGAGATCCCTGTTCCTGATCTTTTCTGGACATCTGATCCTAAGTAGTACTGGACAAAGGCAGCTTTTGATGACGGTCTGAAGTTTGTTTGAGATGCTGTTTATGATGCACCAATCATCTGATCCGTGTAGAATAGTACTGACTCCACATTGGAGTTAAAAAATCCGGATCATATTTTTCATGCTGAATGCTGCTGTCCTCCATACAGACTTGAGAGTAATGAGAGCATGTTTTGCCTTTCCGATTCCTGCTTTCATATCCTCATCTGTTCCGTCCGCCTGTAGTTGAAACGATGCTTCCCATGTAGGTACATGAGGTTGTTTCATTGAGATTCCTCCCGTTAATGCTGATTGTTGTCTGTTTTTTGTTGGTGTCGGCCAGGAAACTTCATCACCTCTGTTTTCTCTATGTGCACTTGAAGTCCTATCTTTGATGCTTCTTCTGCCCACTTGTTGCTTTTCATTTGCATATCTTCCAATTTGTGGGTAATCAGATATATTTTATCGGAGAAGTCCAGATCCTCCAAGTTTTTTGTGTGGGTCCATTTTATGCCTGTTTCCTTGGTGGTGGCTGTCCATCTATCGCAATATCCAGTCAGTCACCCGCAATCAGGAAAATCCCTGGAGATAGTAAGTAGCTGGCTTGTCTTACTAAGAACTCCACTTCGAAGATTTCATTAGTTTCCCTTGGTGGATTACTCGGCAGCACCCCGTAGTAGTGGAGTAGTTGCCAAATCACCTCTCGATCAACGCTGTCGAAAGCTTTTTTTATCTTGTATTTTGTTTCTAGTCCATCCTTGTTTCCAAAAAAAATCAGAGCTCGACCCCTTTTTCTATTCACCCCTACCGACGCACACCTGATATCTATGGTCGGCCTGCAAAATTTGGGCTACCGATATCCATGCTGAAAATTCCATGCTTGTACCAAAAATACAGTGTGGAATCAAGCTGTAATCAAAAATAAAAAATAAAAAAATAAATATTGCTTATACTTTCTATCTTTTACTTAAAATCATTTTAACAAGTATATTGAGGAACCATTATTTAGGATGTACGCAGGTGAAAAGAGAGAATCTACAAAATAAGACATCACTGTCTAAGATTTTTCCTGTGTCTAAACTGGTTCCTGTATAATAACAATCATTTTTATCAGCTTTGACAAAATTCGACAGGTACTTTCGCTTTGTCAGCTGCGACTCTGTATGTCAATTTTCGTACAGCTGACAAAGCCGATATGTTTGATGGACTGAAAAAGAAGGCGGATATTAGATCCTATGATCACACACTTAAAAAAATCTGTGTTAAGGGTAGAAGAACAGTAATGAAACGACTAATTGACAGAGAACATCAGGTAAATAGATTTTATTCTTTTTGAATAATAAATAAGCAATGAAGGCCAATTCTCTTGAAGTCCATAGGACTCAATGCGGTTAAACGATTAATACCTGGCTTATATATTCAAAAAGAATCTTTACAAAGTCATTCTATACCCATTATAACTCTTATTTGAACCTGTAGCCGATTACATCATCTTTTGTTACATATAAGTGTTGATTTATTTTCAGTTTTACCTAATTACCTCGTCATCTCATTACGATAACGCCTCAAATGCTTTATATCTAACCAAATGAGTTTAACTCACAATATTTATTTCCATATCTCATATATACCTGAAGAGTTTCATGGTGAATTACGTCGGCTTACAATTTATGCTAACATTTCTCTCTCTAGTTTTCGTTTTATGTGATAAACTTCGTTCATACTGCACACATAAGTGCGGTAGTATTTAACCGACTGAACATTTCGGTTAACCTATATACCATGATCATCCTTATTTATTGTTCAATACTTAATCGAAAATGAACTAACGCATATTGAAACTCTATAATACAATAATTAAATTTTATTATTTTTTCTGAAGCTAATGTCATGATAATTGAGAATGTGAAGCCAAATATGTCTAACTAAGACCTTTGAACATGCAAAAAATGATGTCACATCCCACTGTATTTACCGATTTGGATGTACGTCTGCACACACATGCATCGGGAGTACTCATCTATCCCTGCATATTCCTAAATTGCTCCAGGAGCAAACAGTAACTTCAGAACACAAATAAATGACATTAACACATCTTTTAAACCTATCTATGTAACGTGTTAGTGGCATATCCTAAAGTTTGTGGAAGCCCTAGCTGGCGGTTCGGAATTTTAATCACCTATATGCGTTCATCAAAAGCATCTTTGATAAACTTTGTTTTGATACCAGCCAGGGTGGATGTACTAATACCTCTGTTATTTGGTTGAGTAGTCTTCGTTGTTATTTTGACCTTGAATACGTCCTTTTAACCTGGCCTTTAAGTCCATTTTATCACTTCTTACCTCTCTATTGATTTCATATATATATTCTTATGACAAGTCTGTGTGTGCTCAGATTGTTCGAAATGTGTTACGCAAATACATTACACGATTCAGACAAATTATGTCTTCTTATTGCTTTATTATTTAGGTTGTGTCGAGACGAAAAGAGGCCGTTGACGAAAAGTCATGTGTGCTGCACAGTAGTCCTCCCTATCCTCCTTTGTGGCAGCTTGTGACACATGACCATTGAAGATGGAGGACATAAAAATGTCTGGCCAACTGTCCTTAATTTTGGTTGCCTGCGTAAAATCTCCCGCGTTAAGTGCTATAATAATAAGGTGAGTTATATTAAGGTGAGGCATTAGTCGAGTACTAAGTAAGGAAGGAGAATTAATCATTGAGTTTTTGAAAAAGCATCCATGGCGATGGATAGGACATGTGTTACGCTCGCCTGCACAGCCATTGCATTCTTCGGAAATGGAAAATCCTAGCTGATATAAGGTTAGGTTGGAGAAAAACCAGTGTTTGTGGTCAAATCAAAACATCAGTCAATGAAGTCCACAACAGTTATTCTAAGTCAAATAGGGAAGTGCAGACTTCTTGATTGGGGTCCTAGGTATGGTAGGAACCAATGAAGCCTGGAGACAATTGATGATATGGCTGAAAATTGTTCCCACTGGCGCATATACATCCACTCCCTGTGATTTTTAATATCCAAGAAAATTCTATTGTTCTTCCATGTTACTATTCTTTTGTTTCATGTTTCTGTTAATTATTTTTTTTTTATAATCTCTTCTCATGCTTTGTGTGGTACGCTGAAGGAGAATGGCAACTCAATCTGCTGCGCATTTATTCCAAACTTCTACGTTGAAACTAGCCAATCAGAAAAGAAACTGACAGAGTTAACGATGCATCCAATTTATCCGACACTATGTAGTATCATTGCCTTGTTTAAATGCTTGTTTTCTATTCTGAGTATGTCCTTGTATTTGTACAACGACTCATGTAGTGGTAGATTTTTAAACCATACTGTAGACTTGCAATGAATTCAGTTCCTGTTAACGTCAACAGCTTTTTGAGACAGCCATGTTTAGAAAATCAAAACAAGTGGTGATTCAGCGAAGAGACTCTTTTCAACGAATTTATCATCAAGCTGTACAGTCGTATACATATGGTTTTTCAGAAGTTATATGTATACGACTGTACAGCTTGATGATAAATTCGTTGAAAAGAGTCTCTTCTCTGAATCACCACTTGTTTTGATTTTCTAAATGTTACAATGGAAATTTTCCATGAGTTAAAAAACAGCCATGTTTATTTTAATCTAAGTGAGGAAAGATTGGAACATTTCAAAGAGTAAGCTTAAAATGAATCTTAAGTTAGCAGAAAAAACAGATTGACTAAGGTCATTAAGAATAAAACAGTAATCTACAATATATCGTTCAACGGAATATTAACCGGTCTGGAACAAGTAATGTATTTTGTTTTTCGGCCGTCTGTCTAAAACACTGAACCTGGAAAATTTCCATAAAGTATAATAAATCTACCCTTAGACAGTTAAATTGTAGGGATCTTATTTGTTTCAAGTTTGACCACTGAGAGAAAAACTACAAAGTACTTTACTGATATTTCTTCCTAGTTTGCGACTCTTCGGCAGTACGCACCCGCCGGGGATGAAACCTACTGGTTACAAGACGATATCGTAGACCATTTCAACACTGGAACCCAACTTAATGATTAACTCTTACGGCCACCTCCAGCAAATGTTTGATACAAATCATTGATCACTTTGCAATCTGTCTGCTTTCTTCTTTTCCTGTTGCTTGAATCTTCCAAATTCTATATTGGATTCCAACACAAACTCATGTAAATTGATGATTCACTCCCAACCTACCGGTGTGCATTACTATACGAAAATGCATGAGATGCGACGTAGGGGACTGAGCTTTGCTTCAGGTAGAACAGTGTGACGTCACACGACATACTTAAAGAAGGGTAAACATTTTCTAATAAACAAATGTAAGAATTCTGTAATATGTATGAACGTGATTTCCAGAATGAAGGTGATATGCTTTTCCTTAATATTATTACTCTAAAGAGCAGGTGAGTACAGACTATTCTCCAAGGACTCAATTAAGTGATTGATCCAAATGGATATTAAGTGAATTCCAAGCATCAGTCTTTACAGAAAATAAGTAGCCTAATAATTTGAGTGGTGCGTCGGTAGCACAACGATTAGGACACTCGCCGACCATGCATATGGTCCAGGTTTCGATCACCGGCCAACTTACTCCTTTACCTTGTTAAGCTAGTAATAAAGCTAGTAAAAAGAAAGGTTGGACATGAGGCTAGCAGCCTCATCATGTAAAAATAATCACAACTATTACAGAAACTCTAAGCCTATAGCTTGAAGCCCCATGGTCCACTGGCAAAGTGAAGGGAAAAAAATCTGAGCACTTTGAAACCTTTAAAGTCTAGAACACACGAAATAAAAGTTTCTACTCTATCCAGATTGCCCTTATCATCTTAGTTATCCCCTTGCTTTTTTCACACACTCACTAATGCATAATTTTTTTATTTAAATCATGTGATCCATCTTTCAAGTTACTTAATTCTCCGTTCCGAACATACTTTTTTACCGACGTACAAATGTACGCTTCTGTGAAGTGATCACTGACTCCATCAGTTACTATAGAAACCCTTTATTTTATTATTTTTTTTTAGTTTTTATTACAGCTTGATTCCACACCGTATTTTTGGTACAAGTATGGAATTTTCAGCGTGGATATCGGTAGCCCAAATTTCGCAGGCCGACCATCGATATCAGGTGTGCGTCGGCGTGGGCTCGAACCCCGGACCATGTGCATGATCGACGAGAGTCCTAACCACTGTGCCACCTCAGTGATTCCCCTGTTTTGTACACAGATGGCAATGTTCATATTAGTGCAGATATTTATCTCAGAGGATGGATTACTGACGCTTTCCATCTGTCAACCCTCAGATTTGAATATTTTCATGTTTCTGTACGTGGAATACTATTTTATTGCTCCTACCTACACACACGTACATGTTGTTTAGATATATGTACCAGTTTTTTTGTAATCTTCTCCTATATGAACAAGACAAATCTAAAGGCTCTGTTAATGAGAACTGCAGTCTGCATCTATAAAGAAGGTATACGACTTTTCTATGCATGAATTTAGCTATCGATCTCTCTGAATACATGGTCAATGTAATCGGGACTAAATTCAGCTGCACATTTTCGAATACTCATTCCCCGATTGATTCCCAAAACGATCTAGTTCTTTATATCCAACATTTTAGATATTTGAACAGGTAGCATGGTTTAGGCTCACTTTTCGCATACTGTTGTGGAATTTTCAAAAGAATGGATACTGAACAAAGAGTACTTATTTCGATAACTCCATCATCAGGCTCTACAGGTATATAGACACTATAGTGAATTAATGAATGAATTAGTGTTATGAACAACATTAATGTATAAATAACACCGGATCAATAATATTGACAGATTACAGCTCAACAGCATCAACATAAAATAAGCTGAATGTCAAAAAAATTAAGAAAGATAATATTACAAATTCATGGGTTTATAGTTTCTGCTGAAGGCCAGAGCAAAAGTAGGGGCTGGGCTTGCTTCTTTTGGACACAGAGCACTGGTTGTTTGAGGCGAATCACAATAGCCTCTGCTGTTTGGAGATTGCAGTGCTTCGATGATTTCGACAATCGATTAGGCACCCGGTAGATTATAGAGAAGGATTTTTCTACGTTGGCTTTGTGACTGGTTTTCACCAGATGGTCCAGTAGGGTGCTGTTGATCGTTTTCACTACACCTTTAGTTAGCCATGCTGGGAGATGTTCCCGAGCGAGCACGAAAAATCAAGTTCCTAGAGGAACGGCCGATATAGCTAGCTCGACAATACGTGCAGTTGAATTGATAGATACAATTTGAAGTGGCTAGCTAGTCCAGGTACTTCATATTTCAGTCGAGGAATCACCATCGGTCGTGTAGAGAATAATACGTGTAGTTTGCCAGCATTAAAAGTTCTTCGAACTGATTTTTTTAATTTCTTCTCAGCTATCTCGCTTGGTATATCACCCATGAATTGTAGTGGTATATAAAGAGGCTTCTTTTTTACAGGCGGTGTGTAGTCCTTGTCCGTTTTCTTTGTCATGTGTTTCTTGATAAATTTGTCAGGGTAGCCCTTTTTGATCAAAGTGTCACATACACTGCTGAATTCATCTTCAATTACTTCTTCTGGGCATATACCTCTAGCTAACTCTGTGGCTGAGGGTCTTCACTAAATTTCTTTTGTACTTGATAGGAACGAAGCTGTGAAAATGTGTATATTGTCCTGTCCAAGTGCACTTTCTATGCAAATTTCTTTTTATGCTACCATCTGGTTTTCTTGTTAGTGGCACATCCAGGACGGCAATTCTCTCTTGGAATTCCTCTTCGCAAGTGAATTTCATAGCCGAATGTACTTCATTGAATATAGTAATTATTTTACTCTTAACAGAACCATGATCACAAAGAATGAAGGTATCATCCATATATCGGCAATAAAAGGAGAGCTTACTGATAAGGTTGTTCAGAGGTCCATTTTCTAACTTACTTAGAAGGAAATCAGCCAGAATGGAACCCAATGGGGAGCCCATCGCCACCCCGTCCACTTGTCTGTAAAGCATACCGTTAAGTTTGAAATTTACATTGATGATACATCTTATCATCAATTCTTTGAGGATCTCAGTATGTATGCCAATGTTTATCGACTGCTTGTTCACTTGTTCGCCTATGTAATTAACTGTTTCTATTAGAGGTACTTTTGTGAATAACGATGTTATGTCCAGAGATATCATGGTTTTGTCCTTGATGTTAATATCTTTTATTTTGTCTACGAAATCAAATACATCTTTGACGCTATATTTCACTGTCTTCTCATGCAAAGGTTTGAGAATATTTACTAACCATGTAGCCAGAGCACGGTAGGCCGAATTTTGCATATGAAGTATTGGTCTTAACGGTAACCCTGGTTTATGCACTGTAGGTTGGCATATACGTGTCTGTTGGTCTGATTTCTTCGTATAAACTTTCAGAAAATATCTGCTTCTTTCTTAGTTGCTTCAGACATCTGGTTAATTGTTATAATTAGATATGTAATTATCAATTATGAATTATTAGTAGGGCATTTAAATTATTAGTAATTCACATTTATAATATTGTTCAATAAGAATTGAATATAAAAATTAAATCAAGCGAATATATTAACTACAATGTAAGAATGAAAACAAAAAATATCGTTTTCTTGGCGTTCCACATGACGTTAGTTAGTAATTTCCTGCCAATCGCTTTCTCATTACATAAAGTGTGTTCTAAATAAGGTGTTGTTGATTTCGCCTAATTAGTCGTCTAAGCAAATGGTATTCTATAATTGCTTTTTTTTCTGCCTGAGATGCTTGGCGAGCGATGAGAATAGAGAGGATGTTCAGAGACTGACGAGATCATATTTGCCAAGTGTCTATTTACAATAGTATTAACGAGTAGGTTTTGCAGCTCTCTACTCGCTCTACTGATGACTTTTCAGTGCCCTACGCAGTATAGTCTTTCTTAAGTCACCCAGAAAAGAATAAGAGTAAGAGTTGAATAATGTAGGCAGGTAAAATGTATGGATAAACAAACGCCTCCAACCAGGAAAGATGATCACAGGGAATACACAATTCAAGGTACTTAACACTCAATTGTTTTATCCTCGGTGTCATTTAATGAAATGAAACTGTGCAAACTAAACAGTCGATGGAAGTCGCTGAATTCTGAATGTAAAATAATCACCTGACTGACACATGGAAGGATTCACCTTAAGATTATTTGTCGACGACCACAGATTTCTGAGGAAAAAAATTATTCAGGCCGACTGAGAAGTAACCGCCGACATAGCAAATAGTCAGATCATCGGCCTACCTAACGAAATTGCCTTTGCCAAAATGAGTCAATTCATAATAATAACAATATTTTGCTTCATTCTAAAACAGTACTTGTGATACAGAATGGAACCCCAAGCATTTCACCACAGTATTCCATCCAGTTAGTGCATTATCAGTAAATAAATTCTACATAGATTAGGGAAATCTCAGTTCATTATGACAACAACATATTGGTATGTCGGTAGCAAGGCCAAAATTAAACACAGTGTTTGAAGTTGGTAGAAAAGTAAATGCTAGCATTTTACTAGCGTAAGCGATAACAAAAGGTCGAGATATACAGAGTGTGGGAGGACAAACAATGTTTTAATAGAGTTTTTAAGGATGAAAGAAAGAAAGAAAGCAGCACAAAGCAGAAAAAAGAGAGAAAAGGAAAAGAAAGAAAACGTTGTACCTATTAATGATTTGAATTGGAAAGACGAGATCCAGTTGTTCTAGTGACTATTTAATAAGTTAAAGGTATCACGTCTAATGCTTTCTTAATCGCACAGAATGCGAGCTAAGTAGGGTATGGTTGCGTTTTGTACTTGCTGATGAGATACAAAGGAGAGTTGTGAATGAAGAGGTGTTGTGAGTTGGATAAAATGGATTCAGTCCATTTTTCACATGAATCTAAGTGCCTGTCAACCAGAGTATTACTAAGCTGGTTAAGTGGCACGTCGCTTATCCTGCTGACAACCTTTGACATCTTTCATGTAAGAAGAAGGAAAACAGAGATGGTGAAAAAACAGCCCCCTGAGGAACACCAGCTAGACTAAGTGAAGTAGTTGAAGACAACTCACTGCAATCAATGTACTGCCTCCTATCAGAAAATTAAGTGTAACCACTGAATAGTCAAACAATGTGCTTGTGTCGCAGCATTCCTGTTTAAAAAAAAAGGCCTAGATATCGATCCGAAGGCAGACAGGTAATCTATTAAGGCACACCGAATATATTTGGCACCTCTATTTACAGCAAAGACAATATTATGATGTAAGAGGATAGTGAAGTCTAGAGTACACTTTCCATGCTGAAAAGTTTGTGAAAATAGTCATTAAAACCTTTCAGTGAAAGTTCAAGGTTAAGCTAAACCAGTCGTTATATAATTTTAAAAAAAAGTTGAAGTAATGACAGTAGGTTTGAACTTAACACTTGATCAACTTGTTGACTGAGCCATAAGAACGACTTTTCTGTCCTTCCAAGAAGCAGATATAATGTTACTGGAAATAGGCTCATTGTAAATACCAGTGAGAAAATGTCAGAAAATGTTAGCACATTTATTGAACATAATAGCTAATGCACCATCTGGACCGAGTGACTGGGTAGGTTTCAGGGATTTGATACACTTGAAAGCATCGTTAGTGTTAAACCTAGAAAAGTGGTTATTATTTGCACTTGTATCATTTGAGATCATAAGATCAGTTGAACAACGTATGCTGGACTTATTGAGCGTGCCGATTTCAGCTGAAAAATGCTCATTATTTATGTGTTACCGTCGGTCATTTTCTTAAGTAGCTTCCACATATCTGATGAGGTTTTGAATTGTGTAAGAACTTTTGGTTATAGATTGTATTTATTCCCCTTAACTCTGATTCAGTTAAGATGTTCAGTCCCTTTACTCCAGGATTGTCTTTCATTTTGTATAACCTTTCTTTTCGTCTCCGAAGCAGTTTGAGCTGAGAAGAGGAGAAGTAGTCAGATCTTAAGAAGACCGTCTCTTTTCAACAACAAACATCAAGACAGAATTTGAGATAAGATGTTACGTTTTGAAATTAACAATGTTTTCATAACCTAATAATATGAAAAAACTGTAGTCACAAGAAATGAAGTCGGCATTACTTATTGACAACACGTTTCAAAGGGAAGTGGCAGCAAAAAATGTGAAATCATCTTAAGGATATAAAGATATTTCTGAGTGACTGCATCCTGGTGCAATATAAATGTATGAAATGTACACAAGGTTATATTTGGACAAGTGTTCCGGTGGACATTTAACAGTGAGGCAGTCAATTCTGTCACTACAGAATCTATTTGAAGTACACCATTGAGTGTTGATGAAGGTTGCGATGCCAAGTGAACACTTCAAATTAGAAGCAATATTCTGATGGATGGTTTTTTTGTAGTGTTCTTATTCTATATAAAGTATGCTCTTTACTTCCACAACGTTTTCGTTCAATTTTTTTGCAGTCCACCTGTAGCAGAAGGCTTATACCTATTTTGCAATATTTGTGAGTCTAAGCTATGATTCATTCACTTAGTTGCATGGTTAAAACGATGCATCATAGGCTTGATGCATTTTCATGAACTGGGAAAAACCATTTATGTGGGGCATGTCATTTAATCAGATCATCGGAGTCTCTTGTACAAATAACATTTTCATAAATTTCATTGAATTACATTCACATAAATGTTCTGTTGGTGAAATTATTACTGTAAGAGAAAAGCGCACATCCTTTTTTTTTGCTTGACATTACACCGCTGTTTTCTTGAAACGAGTTTTGAATTGAAATCAGTATTTGCGCCTTCATGTTGTTGCGGCAATCCCCTGATTTGCTAAAAATAAACCTATTAATTTCATTTAGTGAATTAACTATAATGTTTAAAATCCCAATGTTATTTGTACAGATATGACATCAATGCCATGATATTCATTACTGTAATGTAGAATAATGAATGATTAAAACAGTGTGAAGTTAAAGTATTTTATTGGCAAATTGTTACAAAGAAAACAATGTATGTTACCATGTATATGCTTTCTGTGTAAGGGCCAAAACTCTCAACTGTCAAGGAAACAGTAAAGGCTTTTACAAAACAGGGATCAAAAAGTGACACTGTGTAGTACTGAACGCCCTTTTAACAATTCTGCTGGTTGAAATACGAACAAAATTATCACAGGTACATATTTTTTTAATCTAATTAACATAAAATTTGTGATTTTTAGAAAAGGAAATGGACTTGAAAGATGGAATAAAGAATTTATAAGTATGATAGAGACAGTATTGGCACTAGAATGGTTTGTGGGAGATCTGCTGGTCTAGTAAGCAAAGAAATCCTATTGATATTGACTTCTATCTAATTACAAGCTCAGTTGTTTGATTCCGCAATTCAGCGACATTTTGACTAGATATGAAAGTCCAGTTTTTAGCACTGTTCCATCAGACCAATGATCTTCTCAAAGTATCAAATAAATCAGTGGGAACATTTTAAATCTGGAGTATTGGATAGCTCTCATCAGTATGCCAAGGCTAGACCAAATATTTCACGTGAGCACAGAAAGCAACTACGTGAGATTTTAAGCAATAAAGACTCGGTGCTTATCCGTCAAGATAAAGGTGCTGGATTCCCCTTGATGAGTTTGAAAAAAAACAGCAAAAACAACAGTGGTTTGTACAGAATAATATGGTACCATCACTGCTTAGTTCGTTGGCACCCACCAGGTTTAAAAACACGGGACCTTCTGGTGTGATGACAACCTCACACATAAATTAGGCCCTGAAAAACGAATTTATAACTAGCGCACAATTTCTAACTTGTATCATTTGAACTGATTTTAGCCCGACCACCAGCCATTATTATCGGTGAATATTTGTTCCAGCAGGGCTGACATCACCGGTCATGACTTCTTACTAGAACTGCAGGCAATTTCGTTCTGCAGCCATGAATTTGTTTGCAGGGATTTGATCCTTTTCAAGTCCGAATATAAATGTCGCCAGTGAGTCAGGTCCCGGTGGCCGGTTAGTCTAATAGCTTCCTTTATAACCAGAATATCCTGAGCTCGAGACCAAGTAAGTGCATATTGCTGATGAGTCCCAGACTAGGACAAAACAGCCCTGCAGTACACCCCTGCTGGTTCCCAACTCTTCTTTGACATATATCAGTCTTTGATCATACTTGAGACAAATGAAATCACCTGAAGTTTTTATGTGTTTTCGCTACCACTTTGGAATGCATTCTAGAGTCCGGACCTGTAGACATCGGTGATTCCTCCTATTGTAGGTGTGACCAAACATACACGTAAACTGGTGAACATAGTGGTATGTGGCACTGTCGTCCGAATGCTGAGAGTGTTTATAGAACACAACCGACCTCGTCTTCTCCATGAAAATGAGTTTCACTGCATTATTAGTAGTAATAACTACCTTTCTGTGTCATCTTTCCGCGATAAGACATTGCTGATCACCCGTGAACCGTAAGGTGTCCCTAAGGAAAAATATTTTCGAGAGCTTGACTAACACCAATAGTGTAATCTAACATAATTTCGCGATTCTTGTTTTTATTGTTGCCACACTCATTCAGACATGAAGTTTGTGATAAGATCGAGTAAAATTCGATTGGTATTCACGAGTTTTGTATTAATCGTTCGTCATGACAATCTATCTTAATATCTCTGATATGTTCACTTTAGTACTATACATTTATGTATGTTTTCAAACGGTAATCTAGATTTCTGTTCTTGACGATTCAATGTGATTCAAACGAGAATGAATATTAACATTGTCAATAATAATTATCCTTAAACTCTATGTGATTAAAACTTTGCAAAATGGAAGAACGAAAAATTATCGAAAAGACATGTGCGTTGGTGGCACATTGGTTAGGACTCTCACCGACCATGCACATGGTCCGGGGTTCGAGCCCTCACCGGCGCACACCTAATATTTATGGTCGGCCTGCGAAATTCGGGCTACCGATATCCATGCTGAAAATTCCATACTTGTACCGAAAAAACGGTGTGGAATCAAGCTGTAATCAAAAATAAATAAAAAATAAAATAAAAATCATTCAAATCCCGGTGGGTGCGTACTGTCGAAGAGTCCCAAACTAGCCGAAACGGCTGTCCAGTACTCCCAGGTTTTCCAATGGTTCTCTAACTAATGTCAGCTCATGATGAAATCCTGAAACTAACCAATCAAATCCCCACAAACCATCACTTGAATACCAATCAGATGCTCACTGGCGACTGGCCCTATTCAGGTAGGTAGTTACCTGGGTTCCAGTGAGAAGTCGTGACCAGTAGATTGCAGCCGGTCGGGTGTGAGGACAAATACTCGCCGAAGACATTGGCTAGCGGTTGAGCTATGTCGTGAATTGGCAGAAGTTAGAATTCAAGGACCATTGGATCGCGTCCCAGTGGCTTAATGGTATACGAGGTCGCCTTGTAACCGGAAGGTCCTAAGTTCGGATACCGTGGGTGCGTACTGATGAAGAGTCCCAAACTAGGCCGAAACAGCTGTCCAGTACTCCCAGGTTTTCCAATGGTTCTCTAACTAATGTCAGCTCATGATGAAATCCTGAAACATCATTCTTTGTCCACTTATCAGCATTGCTTATAATCCTCAATTTAAAACTTCCACTATAGTTTGGAACAGGAGCCATTTTTGGCATAGAATATGTCTGCTAATGGATAATTCGTCGTCTATCAGTCTTGCTGTGTAATGTTTGCACACAAAACATGCTTATGTATCAGTGATGGAGAAATTTGCAACAATTTTAACTTATCTGTCAAATTAACTGAAATTTCTACATGGATTTATTCCCCTTGATGAATTTGAATAAAGCAAGATCGACAGAGGTTTGTGCAGAATAATATGATACTATCATTGCTTTTTTCTTTGCCTTCTCATCAGCTCAGCTGCTGCTTGCGGCCTAAAAAGATTATGAGGTTTATGCACAAAAGCGTTTCAACATACTTGCAAATTTTCATGATGTCAGTTGACAGAAGGTTCTACAATTAGTGAATAGTGCTGAGAAAGTTGCGCTTATATAGTTTTTATACATGCTGTTCAAGTTTAAACAAAATAAATGTATGAATGCAATGGTAACGGAGTTACGTAATGAAGACGAAAGATGCGTAAGATGCAGTGTGACTAATACATTAAATAACAATGTACCGAGTTCGACTCAAATCATAGAAATAAGAGACAAGCAAAATTACACTATGCAAAAGGGAGAGGGTCAGATTAAAGCGAACGGTTACTCAATCAAATGAAAGAGAGAATGAAGGCATCTAGTGACCCGATGGGCAAGGAAAGACAAAAAACTTCTTATTCCTGAACACATAAATCTGGTTTCAAGCGTTTGATGGAAGTTGCTTCTGCAAACTTCGAGAGATCCGAACTCCTTTTTCCATAAATAATTTTAAAGGATTTCGCGATTTCCATCTCATGACCCGTATCGAGGAGATGTGTAGTAATAAAACTTCCCTCTCTTCGGACGTAGGCTTTTCGACACACATGTTATCTGATTTTTATTGACTTTACATCTTACGCAGTGACCGTCTTCATTACGTAAATCCCTTAACCATTGCATTCATACATTTATTTTGTTTAAACTTGAACTGCCTGTGTAAAAACTATATAAGTGCAATTTTCTGAGCACTCTTCACTAATTCTGGAACCTTCTGTCAACTGACATTATGAAAATTTGGAAGTATGTTTCTGCGCATAAACCTCATAAATTAATTGGGCTGTAAGCAGCAGCTGATGAGAAGCCGACGAAATAAGCAATGTTGGTACCATATTAATCTGCACAAACCACCACTGTTGTTTCAGCTATATTCAAAAGGTGCTGGAATCGTCCTAATGAACTGATGTATAGCTGGTTATGTTGTTCACACAAAGAGTGCACTTTCTAAACACATCTCTGAACATTATCTGGCATAGTTGGCAAAAGCCGAATGCAAAATGATAACTAGACCGATTCTCGAGCACTTGGTGAAATCCAGCCGTGAAGCTTCATTAAAGTTATCTTTCAAGATTATCTACAAAGTGAGGCCACATAGTGCAAGGGTAGTCAGGTTCTCGCATTTGTGTATAGCAGAGGCGCTGGTGATTCGTCAACATAACCCGAACTCTATATATATCTACAGAAAAAGTTTGTTCGGTCTATTATTCTACCATGATCTTAAAGCCTTTGATTAGTCGTTCCCTATAAATTTTTATGTCTAATTTTTAGTTTGCTTTTACTTTAATAATTAGTTCAATATTATCACTCTCACCTGTTCCTTTTGTACATTTTCTCACCCTTTTCACACTTGTTAAACTTACACTCAATTGGCTTCCTTCTTACTTAATAAAACTTTTATTCTTAACAAATTTCTTACGCCTTCTTCCTTTGTACCGTTGAGAATTACTTATTTTTATACTTTTTTACTTTTGCTTTCGAAGTCACTTTTAAGTAATTATGTCACTTTTATCAACAACCTCTTCCACTCAATAATGGACTAGTACACATTTCCGGTAAATAAGAATACAGTCGTACAGCCTGTGAAGATGAATTCGCCGATAAAAAGGAATTTCCTTCACTTATTTGTCGTTTATTGTTTGTTGAAATCCCACTTAACTTCGCTTCGCTGAATCTACTGCTTACCAGTAACTCAGAAACATCTTGTGTATTCAGAAATAAGCTGAGCTTCTTATGAATTTTTCCCGTTATCGATAACCCCATCTATCACATAATGTTGAATTGTCTTCTGTTATTATTATTATTACTCTTAAGTCTGTGTGGAGGTCAACAGCACTACTCATCATCAAAATAAGATCTGGATTTTTAACTCCAATTTGAAGTCAGTGCTACTATACGGATCAGAGACTTGGCCAGCGCGTCATAAAGAGCACCTCAAACAAACTACGGATCTTCATCAACAGCTGTCTCCGCTCAATACTCAAGATCAGATGGCTGACCAGAAAAGATCAGCAACAGGGATCTCTGGCAATGAGCGAACCAACCAGGAACCGATTTTAAAACAAATAAGAAGGAAGAAATGGAGATGGATCGGCCATACTCTGAGGAGAATAACCATCGAGTGACATCAGTAGACAAGCCTTCGAGTGGAACTCGAAAGGGAAGCGGTGAGTTGGTCGTCAGTGCGAGGGTGACTTGAAGGAGGTTATGTAAAGAGGAGAGGAAAGCGTGTCGGCAGACTCTGAGAAGGGTGAAAATGTTGGCAGAGAACCGAAAGCAATGGTGAGGCGTAGCGCTGAAGTCCTATGTTCCTCTAAGAATTAAAGGATATTTTAAGAATCATTGTTGTTTGACCCAGACAGCCTAGCTCAATCATATAATTTCAAATCATTGAAAAATTTTGCCTGTATATTATTCCAGAGTCGTTTTACTCTATTTTTCCTTTTAAATGACAGTTTTATCGAAAGTCATCCATTAAACGCCTAGAAAAACATTCAAAACACTTTTCATTAAGTAGGAAGCAGGAGATTTACTGATTCGTATCAGCTATGGATTACCAGAAATTACAATGATTCCAAATGAGTGGCTACACCAACATACTTCAATGTTTAAATTGTGGAAGAGACATTATGCTTAACTTTAAGATATGCCTAATTTAGGCATCACAACGTTTTAATACCTTCACGTTAGCAGTGGAACAAGGGGCTTTAAGCTTTAGGCTTGTAGTTTCTGTCGCAGTGCTGACTATTTTTACAGGATGAAGTAGCAAGCCTTATGCCCAACCTTCGCTCTTTACCACTCTTACTATGGGCCTAACTAGGTAAATGAGCGCGCTGGCTGTGGATCGAACCCCGGACCCCGCGTGGTCTGTCAGCATTCCACCGCTGTGTCACTGACACTCCTTCGCTTTTCAAAGTAGGATAAGTCATCATATACTGTCAGCTGCATCTTTCTTGCATAATCAGAATTTTTAAATGTTATTTTGCCACCATTCGATTTCTGACAGAATTGCTTACACGATTTGATATCGGTAAGGAAACCGTTAGAAATCCACGAAGAACTGGACAGTTGTTTTGTACTAATATGGGACTGTAAATCAGCAAGTGCTCACTGAAACTCGAACCTGGAATACTGTGGCAAAAAAGCCACCACCTTGACAGTTCACTTTCTGGAACCAAACACAATGGTTCATGAATTTCATCTTCTGCCAATTCATAGAGATACCAGGCGTGGACATCTTTTGGTGTGTACTTATGAAGCGCCTAAAGCCAGGACAAAACTGCTGTCCATTACTTCCTAGCTTTTTGGTGATTCTCTAAGTGATTTCGGCTGATAATGAAATCCTCCATGTGTATTTATTTCCCCTGGCTATAGTCATTCTAACAACAGTGGAATTCTGGGATTCAAATAGTGCCGTACAAATGCACAAATCCTCATATATTAGGTGTGTCAGTCACTAGGAATTAATGAGTCTTGCAATTTGATAAGTTGACGTGGATATGCTTAGCTATTCTCTACAATGTTATTAATACAAACATGTCCAGGCAAAAAAATTACATAGACACTGGAAGCACTGGTTGTGTATTGGTGTATAATATTTAAATCTTTAAATATTCCCATTTATAATATTAGAACAAGACATATAAGCGAACAATATTGTTTTCAATTAGATCTTCTTCAGGCTTTACTCTAATTTACATAGACTTATATATATAAAATTTTAACCAACGACGGTGATTTTGTGGATCAAATAATAATAGTAATCATAATAATAATAATCATAATAATAGTAATAGTAATAATAATGTGGTAAATGTTTTGAACGAAGTTAATAACGATGATTATAATAATAACAGAATATTGTTAATAAGGCTTATATAGGTGATAAGAATAACAAAGTTAGCATATGCATATATGTAGACAATTCAATAAATAAATAAATTAGGTCAAGTCAAATGGAACGATAATCAGAGTTTAAATAAATATCATAAAAGTACGAAGGAGAGGGATGATAAGAAAGGGTGGGAGGGCTTTGAATAGAATTCACCTAGGCCAAGGGAGAGACATTTATTTATTTATTTATTTAGTGAAGTCTTACATCAGAGATTATCGAGAGAGATAAAACGGACTTATACTGCCGCCACCCTCTGTTTGTCATTTTCCAGCCGACCAATTTTGATTGCTCAAGTGAAAGATAAGTTACCTAGTTGTGCCACTTCCATGTGTATCAATAACTTTAGTTGCTCCTGTAGAGAAAGCTATATAGGCCGAACAACTAGACAGCTTAACAAACGCATTAATGAGCATCTTCCTTCATGGTCGGAAAAGGTTAAATAAAGTCCATACGAAGTTCTATTTTGGCTCATTTGATTGATAGTGGTCACCAAGTGGACAAAAATAGTGCTTTCAAAGTTATTTACCGCATTCCATCAAGTCTTTCGAACGGAATCAGAACCCGTCTTTTACACTTAGCCGAAGCTATGGGACTTCGAGAGAAACTTCCTAGTCTTTGTATACAAAAGAAGTTTGTTCTACCTTTGTCTCTCCCTTGGCCTAGGTGAATTCTATTCAAAGCCCTCCACCCTTTCTTATCATCCCTCTCCTTCGTACTTTTATGATATTTATTTAAACTCTGATTATCGTTCCATTTGACTTGACCTAATTTATTTATTTATTGAATTGTCTACACAAATGCATATACTAACTTTGTTACTCTTATCACCTATATAAGCCTTATTAACAATATTCTCTTTAAAAATTTAAAACTATTAGTTCCCTTTATGAATTTAGATAAAGCAATAAGAAGACGTAATTTGTCTGAATCGTGTAATGTATTTGCGCAACACATTTCGAACAATCTGATCACACACGGACTTGTCATAGGAATATATATATAAAAATTAATAAAGAGGTAAGAGGTGAGAAAAATAGACTTAGGTCAAGTTAAAAGGACATATTCAAGGCCAAAAAATAAAAATGAAGACCACTAAACCAAATAGCAGAGGTAATAGTACATCTGCTATGGTATCAAAACAAAATTTACCAAGGAAGGTTTAATGTGATGACAAATTGTTTCTGAACGCATAAAGGTGGCTTGAACTTTCTAATTGCTAAGGCTTCTACAAACTTTAGGATACGCCCCAAACACGTTTTATAGATAGGTTTAAAAGATCGGTTAACATCAATTTTATGACCTGTCTCTATAATATGTTTCGCAATAGAAGAGCTAGGTCTCCTGTTCTCACCGTTAATAGGTTCTGATGATTCTATTTGTTTCTGGAGCCATTTTGGAATATGCTCTGAAGCCCTTACTTGCAGAGATCGATGAGTCCTCCCTATGTATGTGTGTCCACACGTACATTCAAATTGGCACTGAAGACACGCTTGATGAAGAAGAAAGAATATTGACACAAACTCTGGTTGATAGCAATTATCCAGAAAAGTTCATCAGGAGATATAAAGTAGTCAGAACACCAAGACCCACTCTCCAACTCGCCCCTAAGAAAGACGTGTACATCAAGCTACCCTATATGGGACATCAAAGCAGCTTGATAACTAGACAAAGGCTGAACGCTGCTGTTAAAAAGACTTTTTATGCAGCCAATATCATAATATTAGAGAATGTAAAGCCATTATATCTATCTAAGCCCTTCGAACATGCGAAAAATGACGTCACATCCCACTGTATTTACCAATTTGAATGTACGTGTGGACACACATACATAGGGAGGACTCATCGATCTCTGCAAGTAAGGGCTTCAGAGCATATTCCAAAATGGCTCCAGAAACAAATAGAATCATCAGAACCTATTAACGGTGAGAACAGGAGACCTAGCTCTTCTATTGCGAAACATATTATAGAGACAGGTCATAAAATTGATGTTAACCGATCTTTTAAACCTATCTATAAAACGTGTTTGGGGCGTATCCTAAAGTTTGTAGAAGCCTTAGCAATTAGAAAGTTCAAGCCACCTTTATGCGTTCAGAAACAATTTGTCATCACATTAAACCTTCCTTGGTAAATTTTGTTTTGATACCATAGCAGATGTACTATTACCTCTGCTATTTGGTTTAGTGGTCTTCATTTTTATTTTTTGGCCTTGAATATGTCCTTTTAACTTGACCTAAGTCTATTTTTCTCACCTCTTACCTCTTTATTAATTTTTATATATATATTCCTATGACAAGTCCGTGTGTGATCAGATTGTTCGAAATGTGTTGCGCAAATACATTACACGATTCAGACAAATTACGTCTTCTTATTGCTTTATCTAACAATATTCTGTTATTATTATAATCATCGTTATTAACTTCGTTCAAAACATTTACCACATTATTATTACTATTACTATTATTATGATTATTATTATTATCATGATTACTATTATTATTTGATCCACAAAATCACCGTCGTTGGTTAAAATTTTATATATAAGTCTATGTAAATTAGAGTAAAGCCTGAAGAAGATCTAATTGAAAACAGCAATATTGTTCGCTTATATGTCTTGTTCTAGTATAATATTTAGTCTAAGAAGAGATCACTATTGAATTGGATTTTTTTTGGATTTTCCCGTCGACTGATTGGACCGAAGTGCTCGGTTTCAGGTTGACATGTCCGCTTTTTATGCAGATGCTTCGACGATGTCTGGGGACTTGATTTGTATACAATTGGTGGATGGTAACTAGCAGTGGAATCCAGGATGTGCGTTTCGTCCTATTTGGGACTCGTCAACTGGATGTACCTGCATTTCTCAGTGAGTGATGATGTTCCCACCTAGGCTCGAAACCAGTACCCATAATTTCGAACGCCAAAGCGTTATCCACTAGACCACTTGGGCCACGAGAGCTACCTCTTGTGCAATGGGTCATATTAATTATTGAATTGGATGTTTTTTGATTTTCCCGCCGATTGATTGGACCGAAGTGCTCGATCTCAGGTTGACATGTCGGCTTCTTGTGCAGAGAAATGAGAAATGCAGGTACATCCAGATGACGAGTCCCAAATAGGACGAAATGGTCATCCTGGATTCCACTGCTAGTCACCATCCACCAATTGTATCCTAAAGAGATCACTATAATTCAACCACTTTTACTATCATGGTAACAACTTTGTTGGTTTGACTTAACATTTGCTTGTATGCCTATATTTCCAACTACTTAAAACTCTGACATAATTCCAAATGCTGTTTCTTTCCGTGTACACCTTAAGCGCAACTCTTGCATTAACCTGATCACGGTATTACGTAACTCTTTTTAACAATCGCTTGTGACAACTCACCACTTTTCTTACCACACTCTTATATCAACATTGAATTCATCTGAACTTACTAATTGTATTTTCGTCTGACAAATTTAATGTACATACACATACAAAACAACCATTCATATATTTATGATTAAAAAGCTATGAAAATGAATTCGCCGCCTGAAAGAGACTCTTCGCTGAACTACTGACCTTCTGTCTATTAAATACTGCAGGGTTGATACAAGCGTACAGTGCTACTATTATGAGTTAACATTCAAAACAACTTTATCCGTAGGAAATACTTTCCTAATGGTAAGAAATCGTTTAAGGAAACACTGATAACTACACTGAATCGGCTTGTATTTGTAGCGACATCCACTGTGGAATCAAGCTGTGATCAAATTTGAAAAAAAATATATACATACCACGTCATACAAATCTAGTGAAATCTGCAAATTTCACTCTCTGTTAAATCATTTTAAACTTGACAATATTATTGACATATACTAATTAGACATTTGTAAAATTTCTATTTATAAAATCTCAGAGAAATTGAAATGAGTAATTCCAACGTTTTGTTCGCCGAACTAGTCCAAATGTCTTCAGGGAGACCAGAAGAAGAAAAAGTAACAAACATTTTGTAAACAAAAGCGACGTCTCTTGTTGTTTTTACCTTTGTCCAATCATATGAGTCATGAATAATTCAAAGTATACTAAACGAAATTGCATGACCTGTGATCAAAATTTGATGTGAGACTTGCAAATAATAGTCTTCTTTTGTTAAACTCTGTAAACCGTGTGTATAGTTTGGTTTATAATGGTTAGTTATGTTTTTACGAGTTTGATGACGGATTGATATCAGTTAGAGAATCATTGAAAACCAGCACTAGTGTACTGGACAGCTGTTTCATCCTAGTTTGGGAATCATCGTCAGTACGTGCCCACTGGGATTCGAACCCAGGACCTTCCGGTTACAAGGCCAGTGAGCTCGTATACCATTCAGTAACTGGGACTCGATTCAATGGCTCATGAATTCTAACTTCTACTAATTCGTGATTTTAGCGCGACCCCAAACATTGTCGTTGGTTGGACATCCATCCACACACGTGACATCTAATTGGACCTCACTGGTAACGACTTCTCAGTAGAACTCCAGGAAACTCCATCCTGTAGCAAGCCACTAGCGGGCATCGCATCAATTTTCCAGTACTCCCTGATTTTCAATGGTTGTTCAACTGATGCCAGTCAGTGGTCAACTCGTAAAAACTGTGTATAGTTTTCCATCAGATTTCTTTTGATCGATAAATGCATATGAAAAAAAAGGATGTATGTGGTACACAATAGTGTGTGCGCATGTGTGTACGCGCCAACAATCGTAAATCATTTATTAGCCTCTTCATAAGAAGACATAGACAATCCGGAGTTGAGATCAAGTATGATTAATTAGTGATGCATATCCATTTTTTATTTATTGTTAGGGATTTGCCATGCATCGACTAACACCACACCTTCACGTTTGTACAAACCGTCGGTATTCACCCAGACATGCAAAGCTTCTGCAGTCAATCTTTCCTACCACGAACCAAAACCTCTCTGTAGAACCTTAGTCGATTTTGTGTCTCGTTTCTATCAAGTGCAGTGCAAATGCAGATCTGTATTCTAGCTTCTTCAAATCTGTAGATTAGTTATATGAAGGGATTATATCAATCGCAACAAACGAAAGTCATCGTAAGATATTACAAACTCTGAGATTTCTTCCTCTTACTTTCCCTAAATACGACGTTTTGATTAATTTCGCTTAGTTCACTAATTGGAATTAAGCCGGCATATAATCAAGTTTTATCATGAAGGTGGGAACAACGGCCCTTAGAAAAACTATTACAGCTCCTGAAACGTCAAATGCTGCAACTGTCTGTTACAATCGGAAAGCAAAAAAATGGGAAATAAAATGACTGGGAGTTTCATTTTACAGTATACCGGAGGAAGGACGCTAATTTGTATCAATTATCCACTGCGAATACTCTTCATCGTCTTACTGTGTTTGCTTCTTGGTAGGAAAACTCTGCCGAAATCTAACTTAATTACTAACGGAGGGCATTAAACTGATGAAATAATTTCTGTAATTGATGACGTCAAATTAATTTACAAACATGTTTTGCTTCTCATACACAAAATAGTCAAAACAAGAGTCATTTCTCCTTTCATTCCTGTTTACGGATTTGTTTACCCCGAGAAAGATTCTGTTTTCTAAATTGCGATTGCTTACGTTAAATTTGCATTTTACTCAATCAAATCAATAATTTCTCATTAGTTTCATGCCCTTAAGAATTCTGTTTTAATTTATTTCATTTGATATCATTCCTTCTATGCATGATAGTGACAAATTATGACAGTGACAGATGTTATTTTGGTCAAAATTTGTCAAATTGTTTATGTAAAGAGATTTGACAGATAACCTCTTGGAGTTTCATATTCTTCTAATATTTTTAATAACACGATGAGGCGCCTACGTACAGATGATGTTTGACAAGCGTAGGTAACATCCCTCATTAACCCTGATAATTCAAATTCAGTTTGATTGTAATTGCAATTAACACAGTCTGTAAAATTTTGAATTTTATGGTGGTCATGGAAGAGAGTAAATAACAAACATTTTCATTACAAATTTAGACAATTTTTCCCGATTTCTACATTTTTGCTCTATGTGATCTTGTGATAACTACCACTTCAGTGATCCATAGCAGAAGGCGAACCTGAATTAAAAAAAACTAAAATAATGAGCTTCGTGATCACAATTTTTACAATTTGGTGAACAATATCATTCCCGAAGACTTCAGCATCTTTCCATCACAGTTTCCTTGGAATGAGCCTAACCATTTGGCGACGATTGAGATTTTCTGTTTATCTGCTGCATGTTCACTCTAAGGCATACGCTTTCAAGGTAACATATATGCAAAACATGATTTCGAGGGCTTTTTTCCCAGTCCATTCAAACTTCAATACAATTAATGTTCAAGTACTTGTTTGTTTAATTGGATGGAGGATATCATCATGAGCTTACATGTGTTACAGAACCATTGGAAAACCAGCCTGGCAGTAATGGACAGCTCTCTTGTCCTAGTTAGGCTGGTTTTCCAATGGTTCTGTAACACATGTAAGCTCATGATGATATCCTCCATCCAATTAAACAAACAAGTACTTGAACATTAATTGTATTGAAGTTTGAATGGACTGGGAAAAAAGCCCTCGAAATCATGTTTTGCATATATATTTTACCTTGAAAGCGTATGCCTTAGAGTGAACATACTGCAGATAAACAGAAAATCTCAATCGTCGCCAAATGATTAAGCTCATTTCAAGGAAACAGTGATGGAAAGATGCTGAAGTCTTCGGGAATGATATTGTTCACCAAATTGTAAAAATTGTGATCACGAAGCTCATTATTTTAGTTTTTTTTAATTCAGGTTCGCCTTCTGCTATGGATCACTGAAGTGGTAGTTATCACAAGATCACATAGAGCAAAAATGTAGAAATCGGGAAAAATTGTCTAAATTTGTAATGAAAATGTTTGTTATTTACTCTCTTCCATGACCACCATAAAATTCAAAATTTTACAGACTGTGTTAATTGCAATTACAATCAAACTGAATTTGAATTATCAGGGTTAATGAGGGATGTTACCTACGCTTGTCAAACATCATCTGTACGTAGGCGCCTCATCGTGTTATTAAAAATATTAGAAGAATATGAAACTCCAAGAGGTTATCTGTCAAATCTCTTTACATAAACAATTTGACAAATTTTGACCAAAATAACATCTGTCACTGTCATAATTTGTCACTATCATGCATAGAAGGAATGATATCAAATGAAATAAATTAAAACAGAATTCTTAAGGGCATGAAACTAATGAGAAATTATTGATTTGATTGAGTAAAATGCAAATTTAACGTAAGCAATCGCAATTTAGAAAACAGAATCTTTCTCGGGGTAAACAAATCCGTAAACAGGAATGAAAGGAGAAATGACTCTTGTTTTGACTATTTTGTGTATGAGAAGCAAAACATGTTTGTAAATTAATTTGACGTCATCAATTACAGAAATTATTTCATCAGTTTAATGCCCTCCGTTAGTAATTAAGTTAGATTTCGGCAGAGTTTTCCTACCAAGAAGCAAACACAGTTAGACGATGAAGAGTACAAAAACTATTAATCGGGTGGAAACCAAATTAGAAGTAAATGAGTGAATTCAGAGTTTTAACACAATTAGTAGGACTGAGGGGAGCCAAACTAGAAGGAAGGATACGTTGTATAGCTACCAAAAAAATCGGACTTGCGCCTTAGTCTGCAAGAACTGGCGAGGAATACTGATCTTGTGAACGCCCAGTAAAACAAAAAAATGGCGTCATCCTGGAGAGAATGCAGGATGCACTTGATGCAGAACTCCGCCCTACCAGAAAAAGCTGGATTCTGGAAAGGCAAATCGTGTGCTGATAAAGCTGCAACTCCATTTATCGTTTTCAAAGAAAGCACAGGATGGCAGTGAAACCTGCCCTATCTCTACTTCCTTCATCGATTTTGAGAAAGTTTTCGACAGCGTTGACCGAGACGTAATTTGGAAACTTCTTCACCACAACAGCGTGAAGGGCTAAAGTCTTTATTAGCCTCATTTAACAACTGGCTTAATGATGTTGTTTCAGTGTATAGTAGCTGGCGTAATGGCATGTTCTAAATCTTTATCGATCACGTTCAACAGCTAAGTGATAATGTCAGGTGTCAGGTGATAGACAACGGAAAACTCAGTGAGGCGTTTGAATGGGAATACAGGAGTAAGACAAGCTGGTCGCCTATTATCATCGATGATATTCTTAATTGTGATGGACTGGATTATGCATGAGGCTGTGTGTTGGGAGCGAGGAGACAGGAATACGTTGGACCACCAATTGAAGGACCACAAAAGATTTCGATTTCGCATATGACAGGTGTATAATGTTGCACACGCGAAGTCGAAGACTAACAGGCGAAAAGCAACAAATTGATTGAAGCGGCTGGCAGCGAAGGTCCCTTCCTTGTATGGAATTACTACTGATGATTTTGATTCCTTATTGGTAGTGTCGTCAATATTATTATTATTATCATTATTATTTATATCATTGTTATTATTATCGCTATCGCTACTATGTAAGGAAATGTAAAAATAAAATAAATAATGATAGTAGCGATAGTGACAATAATAGTAATAATATTAATTACGACATGCATGTCAAATGTGCGCAAGACAACACCAGCAATAATGAATCTAAATCATCAGTAGTAATTCCACACAAGGAAGGAACCTCGGAAACCTTAGGCAGAATTCCTAACAAGGGAGGAATTAAAGTAGCTGGCAATCAACCCTCCCACAAACTCAATTAGAAACAAGCTTTGCCAGTTAAAGGATCCTGTGGAGCATAGCAAAATCTAGATTAGTTGATCCGAATAAGATAAGAAATATAGAGAATAGTTCAGCTATAGCACTGATTGCACGCAATTACACACAACCATAAAATAAAATGATGGGATAAGATTACATTTTAAAAAAAATCTTATGTCACAGGGTGGAGGGAGAGATTGATAAGGGAACTCTGTTTGTGGAATCAACTGCAAACACGTGTAATAGGAATGGTTCAACACCTGTCCCAGATATCTTGGAAATTCTACTACCCCTAAGACAAATAGGAGAAAACAAAGAAAACCATAAAACTCAAGTTTCATTGTCGTGTGATTACAATTAATGTGATTGTGAACAATAATTTTTATTCGAAACGTCATCCAGTAAATAATACTGTTTCACTGACTGTGTGATATACCTAATAAACAAACTAATATGGGACTATAAAGTCTGCCAAAAAAGGTGTATCTACTGAACCTCCTGTTTTGATTTTCTACATTAACCTAAAGGAAACTTCCAAGAATATGAGCAATTTATCATTGTAGACGTTAGTTCAGTAATTGGGAACACTATCTCATGTCAGCCAGCTTGAATTTATGAGCTGCGTATTTTTTTTCTACCCATGCATCTGATCTACTGGATGTCATCCTGTTTACATCTCATCCAGCTGTGTCTCTGAAGCTCAGTCTATACTCGGCCACATTTTCAAATATATTCACAGACTTCTGCAATGAGTCATTTTTAAAGGAAGCGTCAGCGAACATTTATGCAGAACACGATGAGGTCCTCATTTATTTCATTGCCATCTCTTCAGCAGTTTTCAAAATATAAGGGTTACACGATTTTCGTTTGACAGACAAAAAGTCGGATGAAGGTGAGGAAAGCCATTGAAGAGCATCTAAGCATACTTCAGATGGAACAATAATGCTTTAAAAGACATAGACTGCCTTACAAACTGACTAGCAATAAAAAATATGACTGGAAAAATATTATCATCAGAGAAATTTTCTTTTCTACTAAATGTCTACTAAATCGAATTTAGGTAGATTTTCGATGAAGGACGCCTTCATAACATCACTCATCCGTCTAGCTTATATACAGGTTTGCAAACTCATAAATATATTAAAACAATTAGTCCCTTTCATAAATTTGAATAAGGCATTAAGAAGACAAATTTCGCGAGATCATATCGTCATTTCGTAGTTTCTTTACAACCGCTTTACAACTAACATGGTTAACAATGATAAAATAAAGTTCATGAAAATTACTCAGTTAATTAAAAACAAAAGTACATACTAATGACCAATCATATTAAGATAGGTCATGCAGTCCAGGGTAGGCGAAGATTGAAGTCTATTGTGTTTTTGTACACACAGTTTAGGCTGTATGTGATTAATCCCCCAAAGTGCTTCCATCACCTTCAGTAATTTTAAATTAGAGTTATGTGAAATGATTGTGAAACAGTCATTAATATTGATTTTGTGACCAGACATTAATAAGTGTTTTGCAATGGATGATGATGGATTTCTATTCAGATTAATTGCATTGAGTTTTTCGATATGATATACTAGCCATTTTGGAACATGTTCTTTTCGACGACATTGGAACATTCTGTTGATTTTACCTGTATAGGTGTCACCGCAGCTGCAGGTGAACTTGTAGATACAGTTTGAAGTAGAGTCCACAGAATTTCGTCCTTTAATCGTAGGTAGGTACAGGGATCGAAAATGTTCGGCAAGTCTTCTTAATGCCTTATTCAAATTCATAAATATATATTAAAAATTGTCCTTGAAATCAAACCAGGGCCATTGTCACTTGATAATCAGATATTAAAGATATACTTTCATAATGAAAATGTATGTGCTTTAATGAATTCTGTCTTTGATATGAATTTCAAAACAGTAATGTGATATTTTCTTCCTTTTTTAACATTATTTCCCACGTGGATAAATATTATATACATTCAATTCTGCACTGGTGAAGAACACGTTATTGGTCGGGTAAAACATAGGTCTTATTTCAGATAAATTGACATATAGTAGGAAACCGTTACCAGTAGGCTACAGCAGGTCGAAGATGAGGCAGTAACTCATTGAATAAGACATTGTGAAGTGATCGTGCTATATTATGACTTAGAGGAGGTTAGAATTCATGGAATGGCCATCGGATAATGTCCCAGTGGCTGTTGAATTGTCTACGAGCTCACTTTGTAACCAGTAGGTCCTGGGTTTGAATTCTGTCGGCAGTGTGGGTGCATATTCAGTAAGGTTCCTAACCTAGGCTGACGAAACAGTTGTTTCGTACTCCCAAGTGTCATTCCAGGGTTTTCTAAATGATATCAGCTCATGATGAAATCCTTCGACAAACTAAAAAAAGTCTCCTTAAAAACCAATAGTTTAAAATACACCAAAGGATCACAAGTTTGTGGTCCAAGACATCGGATCGGTATCGAATTTAAGCTTTCAGAAGAGCTTTTCTTCCACCAAAATAAGTTGGATTACAGAATGATACATCAAATGTAGAGAAAATCGATGACTCAAGCATTAAGTAATCGCCACTTTTTCTATTCTGTCTATGCTCTAACCGCTGAAGAGATATTATATAGTAAGTAGTACACGGTAGACTACACACACTGTAAAAGTACATCCAGAGTAAAATATATTCAAACGGTTGAAACAACCTGTGAGCCAAGAACATAGTTTTGGTTTTAGTTCAATCCAGTTTAAGTCAGATACCAGTTGGGGATGTTTTCCAGTGATCTAAATATAGTTTGACCATTGATAATCACGACTGCAGACGAAGCAAAATGACCGACTTATGCTAAGATTATTTCAGTCTGTCCGCCAAGCCTAAATAAAAGTGAAAGAAGTGACCTCGACCACAGACTGTTGGCTGTTTGAGAACTAGTGGAAATCCGAGAGTGCTGCACAACGGCGGGCATTACACATCCAACGTTGCTCTATCACAGGACCTTCCATTTACGAATCAACCTCGTAGAGTACCCAGGCACTGGGAGCGACGATCAAATAGTCAGCCGATCAGAAAGAACCGACAACAACAAACTCTGACTGGAAATAAATGAACAAAAGGCCAATTGCTCAACAAACATGTAGAAGGAAATGGAGTATCTCAAAGCACGTGAGGAAACAGGACCATTTTAGACCAAGATATAGATGCTAAAAAATATTGATTTTGTGGACGATTTATGTCTCTTTGCGAAAATCAACAAACGTGGAAAAGAAGCAACCAGAGAAAACAGGACCTCGAGTGACCTCCACATCGACAATGTGGAATCGATGAAAATAACGAACCGACAACACCATGCACTAATCACTATAAAAGGAGAATTCTGAAGGTAGTTCTTATTTTTTTTCATTAGAAAGCATCGTTTCAAATACAGGTGACATGGATGCGGCTATTAAAGCCTGAATATTTGTCAGGCAAACGAAGAGTTTTATCAGCACCTGACTTTACTCTATATTGAAGGCTAAACAGGCAGAGAAAATTAGTGACAAGAATTTCTAAGAACGAATCAACCATAAACCTACTGCTCAAGAAATATTCTGACAAAAATGAAGGTATGGAGGATCTCACAGTGAACTGACATCAGTTAGAGAACCACTGGAAAACCTAGGAGTATTGAACAGCTGTTTCGTCCTCGTTTGGGACTCTTCAGCAGTAGGCACCCACCGGGATTCGAACCCAGGACCTTCTGGTTACAAGGCGAGCTCGTATACCATTGAGCCACCGGGACCCGATCCAATGGTCCTTCAATTCTAACTTCTGCCAATTCACGACATAGCGCGACCACTTCGCAATGTCTTCTTCGATGAGTTACTGCCTCATCTTCAACCTGCTGTACCCTACTGGTCACGGCTTCCCACTGGAACCCCAGGTTAACTGCCTGAATAGGGCCAGTCACTAGTGAGCACAGATTAATTTTCAAGTATTGGTTTTGTAGGGATTTTGTTTGATTGCATGGAGGTTTTCACCATGGAGGTGTTTGCGAAACAGTAAATAAACAGTTGGATGATATCGCACGTCAGACCCTCAAGCTGAACCGGAATGAGGAGAAAGGAAGATTTCGTCTAGAGTCCCAGAGTTGCATGGTGGATATCATATGAGTAAGAGATTAAGGATTATGGACAGCGGCCCCACAGACAAAGATGGCTATAGAGAACAGGGTAAATGGAGATGTGTTTTTGAAATGCTATTCCCACTTCGGAACCGAAAGGAACAATAAGTAAATTAATTATTAACATGCAATTAAATTTAGATTCGTTACAAGATTTCATCGTGAGCTGACATCAGTTAGAGAACCATTGGGAAACCTTGAATATCAATGAGATGCTCACTAGGGACTTGCCCTATTCATGGAGGTAGTTACCTGGGTTCCAGTGAGAAGTCAAGACCAGTAAGGTGCAGCAGGTCGAGCGTTTCGACAAATACTCGCCGAAGACATTGGCTAGGGGTCCCGCTATGTCGTGAATTGTTAGAGGTTAGATATCATGAGCCATTGTATCGGGTCCCAGTGGCTTAATGGTATGTGAGCTCGCCTTGTAACCAGAAGTTCCTGGGTTCGAATTCCGGAAGGTGCGTCCCACTGAAGAATCTTAAACTAGGATGAAATCACTTTCCAGTACTCCCAGGTTTTCCAATGGTTCTCTAACTGATGTCAGCTCATGATTAAATCCCCACTCACTTTGGAATGCAGGTATACTCACCGGCTGACGAGACGAAAACCGGACGAAATGAGCGTTTCAGGTTTCACTACTAGTCGCCATCCACCAATGTATAATATTATGTTTTAAGAGTACATACTTAAAAATCACAATTTGGTGTTGCATCAGCCAAGTCGTTTCCATCTAGCAAATATGCAGAGGAAACAGAGGTTGATTTGGCATAAACTGAGGACTCCACTGAGTGATATCACGTGAAAGGCAAACCTTCAGATGAAACTTGAATGAAAAATATCAAGTTAGAAGAACCACAGGTGAGATGGAGTATATTATGTGAGGAAGAGGTGTTCAGTATTGATGCCAACCGATACAAAACAGTACAGGGAATAGGGTTGAAGTCGATATGTCTCAAAAGAACATTAAAAATAATTGACATAATATTATGAAGGAGATTGTGTTGTCGTCGCACAAAACACTAACGAAAAGCTATGTTTTGATATGCGCGGAAGGCCACCTTCTACATGGAATTATTTATCTACTAGGAGCATACATGTCTAATAGAAAATCACTTAGGATCTCTTTTTTTACTAATGACACGATGTTTGAATAAATCTTGCAAACAACAACAATCAATCCGAAATGTCAAGCATGTCAAGCATGAAATATCATCTTTGCAAACTTCTGTCATGCATATAAAAAATTAATTTCATCTTACAAATGATCCCGATTTCTGTGAATATTTTAATGGCTGAAAATTCCTATAGGTCACTTGTCAAATCATTTGCAGATAAACAATATGAATTTCATGCAAAATGATAAATGTCACTGTCAGCGTGTAAACGAACTTCTTATAGAGACACTGATATCATATTACTTAAATGAAAACAATTATCAAGGGTATGAAATCAAGAAACAATATGCGTCTATCAGTGAATGTCAGCTGCGCTAACAAGTGTTTCAGAAGAAAAGCATTCATTTCAGAAGCTGAATACAATCGTAAATCACCTTGCAAACATTAATTGTAGATAGTATTTTAAGACTTTCTTGTGCCTCGAAATTTCTGTAATGATTAGATTGATTTCGTCGGCTTGAGTTGTAAAAACCAACGCGAAACTTCCCCTTTTGTTCCAAGGTTCAGGAGCCACTGGGAAACTTGTAAACTAGTTATATAGTTATGAATATAGTTATAGATCATGATTAAATCCTCCATGCAATCAAACAAAATCCCTACAAAACCAATACTTGAAAATTAATCTGTGCTCACTAGTGACTGGCCCTATTCAGGCAGTTAACCTGGGGTTCTAGTGGGAAGCCGTGACCAGTAGGGTACAGCAGGTTGAAGATGAGGCAGTAACTCATCGATGAAGACATTGCGAAGTGGTCGCGCTATGTCGTGAATTGGCAGAAGTTAGAATTGAAGGACCATTGGATCGGGTCCCGGTGGCTCAATGGTATACGAGCTCGCCTTGTAACCAGAAGGTCCTGGGTTCGAATCCCGGTTGGTGCCTACTGCTGAAGAGTCCCAAACGAGGACGAAACAGCTGTCTAATACTCCCAGGTTTTCCAGTGGTTCTCTAACTGATGTCAGCTCATGATTTAATCCTCCATGCAGTCAAACAAAATCCTTACAAAACGAATACTTGAAAAGTAGTTATATCACACAAACTAGACGAAATACGGACGAAAAATGGCCATCAAACACAGGGCTGCAAATTACCACAAAGAAGACCGTGATTGTGAAGAACACCGACAAACAATAGCAACAAGCACCAACCATTAATAAAGGAAGTTACCTGGAAGTCATCAACACTACAACCACAGGCCGAATAAACAAGGATATCAAAACTAGAATTAGAAAGCCAAAGTGTGGCTTCATGATGCTCAAATCACTATGGAAACCTTCTACACTCAACGTCAAGAACAAAATTTGGATTTTCAGTACTTATGTTAGATTAGTTATTCTGCATGTATCAGAAACATAGCGGGTCATTAAAAGACATTTCCAACAGATTGCAGACTTTTATCAATTGCTGTCTTCGCTGGCTTCATACTGAAGAGCAAATAGGCGGCCATAAAGAATTGGCAACAAGACATTCTGGCAACAAACTGACCAACAAGAAATGTCAGCAAAAAATGCAGATAAATGGGGCATTCTTTCAAGAGATGGTTGGGTGACATAGCACACAAAACCATTGCCGTAAATGAATCCTAGTGGGGGCATAAAAGTAGAGCCTGAGTCCCAGGGTGAAATGGTAGAAACCATGTGATTAGGAGAATTATTCGCATGGTCATTTGCGTTTTGTTCAAGCTTTGTAATATAGTGACAACCGGCAATAATAAAAATATGATAATATGCAGACGAACAATTGGAAATTCGCATAGTTTAAATTATTCACCCTAGATTATAGTGTTAAATTTGATGATTTCAATAATGTCTCATGTCGTATGGGGATGTGACTAATGAAGTCTTAGACCTAAGATTATCGAGAGCAGCATAACTGACTTATACTGTCGCCACCCTTTGTTTGTCATTTTCCCGCCAATCAATTATCATTACTCAGGTGACAGACAAGTCATCTACCTGTTCCACTTCTATATGTGTCTGCAAATTAAGCTTCTCCTGTGGAGGGAGCTAGATAGGACGAACAACTAGATAGCCAAACAAACGTACCAATGAGCATCTTTCTTCAGGGTTCGGAAAAGGTCGAATAAAACCTACAAAAGGTTGTATTTTGACTCATTTGATTGATAGTGGTCTCCAAATGAAGAAAATAGGTGTCTTCAAAGTTATCTAGCGTATTCTATCGAACCTTCCAAAAAGAATATAGCCCAACTTTTACACACCGCCGAAGCTACGGGAATTTGAGAAAACAATCCCAGTCTTTGCATACAAAAGAAGTTTGTTCTACCTATGTCTCTGCCTTGATCTAAGTATGTTTCAATTACAACCTTTTCGACCCTTTCTTATTTTCCGTTTCTTTTGTACTTTTATGATATTTATGCAAGCTCTTATTATCTGCCCACTTCACTTTTAGTATTACATAACTTTTTTGAAGTGACGTAATTTATTTATTGAATTGTCTACATATACAAAACTACCTTCGTTATTTTTATCACCATCTGCATAAACCTTACTATCATTATCTTGTTATCATTATAATCATCGTTATTACTGACATCCAAAACATTTACCACATTACTATCATTATTATCACTGGTATTAATTGATCCAAAAAATTACCGTCACTGGTTAAAACTATTACATACATAAATCTATGTTAATTAGAGTAAAGCCTGAAGAACATCTAATTGAAAACAACAATATTGTTCGCTTATATGTCTTGTTCTAATACTAATAATGGCAAAATTTTTAAAGAATATCGTGTAAGTTAAAGGTAACACTCCAATTTCGACTTTCACAGTAAATTAAATCAAACAATCATCCCAAAAACATGACGTAACAATTCAAATTACTTCATAAGTATGATATTTTAAAACAGCTGTGCAACTTCTACTAAAAAAAGCACCCATTTTCACCGAAAGGAGGAAAAGTATTTAAGCAAATGTAATTGTGAAAATGTTATTCTACACTTGAAGAGCAATTTCCGCCTATCTGATTTCATTCATGAGGTTTTTTCTCCAGGGAATTCGAAGCAAAGCTGGCATCTAATGCACTGTGTACTGCACTGTGTAAAACTTCACGGTTTCATTTCAGTTTCAACCTAATCTAGTTTACTGAAGACAAATTGTGGGTTAATAATCAACATTGATCTTGGTACGTAGATGAATCGAAATGTTAAATTATGGAAATATTGCTGTACTTCTATGTATAATGCAATTGAAGTTTTAACTGATTAAAAATACTTAATAAAGTTTACAAAAAATGGATACCAAACGAAGAATACTCTTTTTGATAGCTTCATCATCAGGCTGTACAGTTCTATATGCATTACAGTGAATGAATGAATTAGTGTTATGAACAACATTAATGTTGCCGTTTAAATAACATCGAATAAATAATATTGATAGATTACAGCTTAATACCATCAACATAACAATAAACTGAATGTCAGAAAAATTAGGAGAGATAATATTACAAATTCATGGATTTATAGTCTCTATTGAAGGCGAGCACGGGCAGTAATATTGGCTGGATTAGCTTCTTTTGCACTTAAAGCACTGGTTAATTCACGCGATAAACGTTAGCCTCTGATGTTTGGAGCATGTAGTGATTCGATGTTTTTGGCAATTTATTAGGCAGCGAGTAGATGATAGAGAAGGATTATTCAGTGATGGCATCTGCACAAGAAGCCGACACAGAAACCTCACACCAGGGACTTCAGTCCAGTCAGTCTACGGGAAAACCTTCAATAGACTTAAAGAGTGAACTTTTCATCAGATTACGTGCAACTGAAAGTTAATGGTCCTAGATAACTAAGTATGAAAATATATGTGCATATGCAATATACAACGGTGTGTGTGCGCGTATTAATATTATTACTATTGTTCCCTTTGGGTTCCTAATGGAACATAGGGCTTCAACTGCACATCTCTACTTGCTTCTATATTCTGCTGTACTTATCACCTGCATTCGTGTTAGTCCATACTGTCTCAACTGCTCTTAGCACAATCTCCTGCATGTCACTCTTGAACTGTCGACCAACTCGCCGATTCCCTTTCGGTCTGGTTCCACTCGAGCAATGACCTTACGCACGATGTCACTCAGTGGCTTCCTCAGCGAGTGTCCAATCCATCTCCACTTTCTCCTGCATATTTATTCATTGGCGGTTGGTTCTCGTTTTGTTTCTTTCCATAGTTTCTTGTTGGCGATTCTTTCCGCCCCGACCATCTGATCTCCAGTATAGAGCGAAGACAGTTGTTGCTGATAAACGTGTGCAACAGCCTGTTAGAAATATTCTTTGTGATCCGCCCACCAAGTTTCTGATCCGCATAGAAGAACTGACTGACTTGACTTTTGTATTGAAAATTTGACTGAATTTTGTTGTTGATGCTGAGTGACGAAGATTTTCAGATTTGATTCAGGTTGATGAATGTGTTTCTCGCCTTCCCAATTCTTGATTTGACATCCTCGTCCGTTCCAACTGCGTGTAGTTGAAACAATGCTCCCTAGATAATGAAGTGAATGACCTAACCTCCTTCAAAAGCCTCCCGTAGATGGTTATTGAGGCTGGATGCTTCTGCTGGATGTTTCTGTTTCTGTTGATGTTGTAACCTAGTCATTTTCATATTCTCGGTCTTGTCTATGTGTGTGATAAGGGTAGACACAATCAGGAATTTAAACAAGGTATGAATATTAAGTGATAGATATTCAACTTTTACCTACTAATCAGAATTTCTCATATATCACACATTCACGTCATTTCAGACTTCTGGTATTCACCCATATCTCCATGGCTTCTGGAGTCAGTCTTTATTTATTCAAAAAGAAAACTTTCTGCTGAACCTTACATGTAGAACCCCATATGTTTGGACAAAGTTTTTAAAAACAAGAGATATCCTTTTTATATATAAACATCCGTTATGTTAATTTCGATCGATTTTCTTGAAGAAGTTTGGGCTACCAGTTTGCCGAATGAAACGTTGGAATTACTCACTTCACTTTCGTTGAGGTATTACAAATAAAATTTTTGCGAATGTCTCCTTCTTACTCGGCGCCCAATTATTTCGGAACTATTCGGTCAAAACTTGATCGCAAATCATATGAAGTAATTCTTCCCTATTTATATGCAATCGTTTGGAGGTCACTAAACGGTTTTCAGGGAAGGTTCCAGTTTGAGTGAATGAATTTTTTTCAGTAAATTCATAAAATCCTAAGATTAACCTGCATACGCGTATATGACTGATGTGTCAATATACTTTTGGTATCTTTCCTTACTACGGGTAAAGCGTCAATGGGAAAAAAAACATTAAAAATGGTAATGGGAGAATTACACAGGGGAAATCAGCATACCTTCTAAACAGCACAGCTGGTACACCATCAAAACCAGGCCTTCGCGAAGGTCACAGAGATTCGAGACATTTGAGAACATCAAGAACAATAAAACGATGGGAGTTACTATCCTTATGATTTGTATATTAGGAGAAGACAACATCATCAGGAGAGCATTTAGAAAACACATTGAGAGTATTTCCATCGAAAAACGGATTAATAACAATGATAATTTGCTAACAACCACTCATAATTTCAATTAAATGCTTTCACATGCTGGAGTGAGATTTGCACAATGAAATCTTCGGCTGTATATATTATTTATAATTCGTATTTCATATTTGATAAATAATGTGTTATTCTTTTATGGAACAGTTCTAATTAATGTGACTGTTAACTTGAACACCAGGGAGACAGTTCTTTTAATGACTGTGATTGAAAAAAAACGTGAAAACTTATAAGCTTAACAGAAGCGGAACTCTGTTAATTTGTAGCGATTTGAATAACTCCATTCGAACACGGCCTAATTGTACAAAAAGGGATACCGAAAACCTGAAATTTCGAGAATAGTATGATGGAGAAGATTTGTAGGTCAGGTTGATGATTATTATGTAGTTGTATTCGCTGAGCTGGATGGTTTGTTCACGAAGTTTCCATTGTTCCAGCACAAGGCAACATCTTCAGCGCTCGCACTTCAATTCATAGTGAGCTTTTATATTATAAGAAGAAAATGTCACACACACAGGGTCAAGCTTCAGGTCACGGAAACAGTCAGTCCGAATATGAATATAAATAGCCTAGAGGGTGGGAAAAGGCACAGTCACGTTCTAAGTGACCTGCAGAGATGAATAGTAAGTTCGTGGAGAAATATGAAAGCTCCCTATGAACTGAAGTGCGAGCGCTGAAGATGTTGCCTTGTGTTGGGACAATGGAAACTTCGTGAACAAACCATCCAGCTCAGCGAATACAACTACATAATAATCATCAACCTGACCTACAAATCTTCTCCATCATACTATTTTCGAAATTTCAGGTTTTCATTATCCCTTTTTGTACAATTAGGCCGTGTTTGAATCGAGTTATTCAAATCGCTACAAATTAAAATAGTTCCGCTTCTGTTAAGCTTATAAGTTTTCACGTTTTTTTTCAATCACAGTCATTAAAAGAACTGTCTCCCTGGTGTTCAAGTTAACAGTCACATTAATTAGAACTGTTCCATAAAAGAATAACACATTATTTATCAAATATGAAATACGAATTATAAATAATATATACAGCCGAAGATTTCATTGTGCAAATCTCACTCCAGCATGTGAAAGCATTTAATTGAAATTATGAGTGGTTGTTAGCAAATTATCATTGTTATTAATCCGTTTTTCGATGGAAATACTCTCAATGTGTTTTCTAAATGCTCTCCTGATGATGTTGTCTTCTCCTAATATACAAATCATAAGGATAGTAACTCCCATCGTTTTATTGTTCTTGATGTTCTCAAATGTCTCGAATCTCTGTGACCTTCGCGAAGGCCTGGTTTTGATGGTGTACCAGCTGTGCTGTTTAGAAGGTATGCTGATTTCCCCTGTGTAATTCTCCCATTACCATTTTTAATGTTTTTTTTCCCATTGACGCTTTACCCGTAGTAAGGAAAGATACCAAAAGTATATTGACACATTAGTCATATACGCGTATGCAGGTTAATCTTAGGATTTTATGAATTTACTGAAAAAAATTCATTCACTCAAACTGGAACCTTCCCTGAAAACCGTTTAGTGACCTCCAAACGATTGCATATAAATAGGGAAGAATTACTTCATATGATTTGCGATCAAGTTTTGACCGAATAGTTCCGAAATAATTGGGCGCCGAGTAAGAAGGAGACATTCGCAAAAATTTTATTTGTAATACCTCAACGAAAGTGAAGTGAGTAATTCCAACGTTTCATTCGGCAAACTGGTAGCCCAAACTTCTTCAAGAAAATCGATCGAAATTAACATAACGGATGTTTGTATATAAAAAGGATATCTGTTTTTAAAAACTTTGTGCAAACATATGGGGTTCTACATGTAAGATTCAGCAGAAAGTTTTCTTTTTGAATAAATAAAGACTGACTCCAGAAGCCATGGAGATATGAGTGAATACCAGATATCTGTAGAGACGTCCAAGTGTGATGTTAAGTGATCCATGGATGATCCTGATTGATAACAAAGAAATGTTTATCTATCACAGGTTAATCACACTTGGTCTAAATTCCTGATAGTTTTACCCTCTTATAGAGAGGCTAACAAATTCTTTCACAGGTGGTGAAGGACACACACCATTGTATATTGCACATACACATATATTTTCATATTTAGTTATCTACGATAATGAACTTTCAGTTGCACATAAGCTGATGAAAAGTGCACTTTTTATTTCAATTTTAAATTTTCCCGTCGGCTGACTGGAGCGACGTCCTCGGTCTGAGGTTGCTATGTCGGCTTCTTGTACAGATGCTTCGAGGATGTTTCGGTGTGTAATTAGAAATCAATTTGTGACCCATTGCACAAGAGGTGACTCACGTCGCTCAAGTTTTCTAGTGGATAACGTTTCAGCGTTTGAGATTATGGCACTAGGTTACAGCCTCGTTGGGAACATCATCACTCACTGAGGATACTGTAGATACATCGAAGACGAAATGCGTATCGTGGATTCCACTACCAGTCCCCATCCACCAACACACCATCATGCTCTAGGTGATCAGGAAAGATGACTAGTTTATTCGTGGAGAAGTCTTAAAGCTCACTTCAAGTTGTAGTGCAAGCGCTGATGATGTTGCCTAGTGTTGAGGCAATGAAAGCTTCGCAAATAAACCATCCAGCTCAGAGAACACTACTACATCAAGAAATGGTGTGTTAAGCGTCTTTTTTCTGAAGAGTAATACTAACTCACTATCCACTCACTTTTAAATCATTTGGACAATGGAGTGTATTTCAATATAAAGTTGCGTGATTGAAAATAACTATGAACATTTCTACTTAATGTATTACTTAACAGGGATTATTCATTTCAAAGATGATTTGAAAAATCTCATGGGTTTGATTTCATTGGAAAAATATTAAAATTTCTTGAGGCAAATATAATTTAGATTAACTTCCGGAATGGATAATTTTATGTTACGGGGAAAAAAGTTATATTCAGTTTTGTTATTGAGAATAATAGCCAACCTCACTATGAAATTAATTATACAGGAATATTTGACATTATAAACATGTTCGTATTCGCAGTATATATATATATATCCAATAGGGTTGCAGTTGCTTCCCGCTTCAATAATGTATTCTCATTTCAAGAGTTGGATTGTCACGTGTTTGACCGCGGCCGATGACATTGGTTGGTGGTCGCGAAAAATCACAAAATAGTAGAAGTTAAAAGTCATGGGCCATTGAAGTGGTTCCAGTGGTTGAATGCTCTATGAGCTTGCCTCAAAACCAGGAGGTCTTGTGTTCAAACCTCTGTAGTGGGTGTGAACTGCTGTCGACTACCAAACTAGGATGAAACAGCTGTCCAGTACACTGGTTCCAGTTTTCAATGGTCCTCTAACTGATATCAATCCGTGGACAAATTCGTAAAAACTACTCTATCACTGTTCCTCTTTCGTAATAACGTTATGAAAAGTGAATTACATATTGTGTGATCCCTCGAACCAGAAATTATATTATAGTATTTTGACTATGGGGAAGAGAACTATGAAACAGCCATATCCATTCAGAATCTTTTGCACTTAACTTTGTTAAATCCTAGCGACTGATTGAGAAGCATCGTACCTACTACAGACGCCATGCATGTAGATGCCGAAACCAGTGTCGGAAAGGCAAGACAGACCTTCATTTTAGATTTCAGGGTAGAAATATGATGTATTTAGTAGTAGTAGTATGTGACAGGATATGCATTTTAAAAACTAACATCATGTCATTCCTTTGGTATGGTTTTGAGACCTGACACATGCGTCACGTACATCACTCTCAACAGACCATTACAGAGTTTTACCTCTGAACAGTGAAGATCAGATGGCTTAAAATGAGGAAATTCAATGGTGGAAATCGGACAAATAACCCACTTAGATAAAGCAGTAAGAAGAATTAATTTGTCTGAAACGTAAAGTGTATTTGCGGAACACATGACCTCATGATAGGAATATGTATGAAATTAATGAAGAGTTAAGAGGTCAGAAAATAGACTTAGGTCAGGTTAAAAGAATATATTGAACACCACTAAACCAAATAACAGAGCCAATAGTACATCTGCTATGTTACCAAAAAACAAAGTTTACCAAGGAAGGTTTAATGTGATGACGAACTGCTTTTGATGAACACATAGAGGTGTTTTAAACTTCATAAGTGTCAGCTGGGGCTTCCACAAAATTAAGGATAGGCCCCAAACACACGTTTTATAGATAGGTTTAAGAGATATGTTAACGCCGATTGGATGTCCTGTCTCTATAATATGTTTCGCAACAATAATGGGTTCTAAAGATTCCATTTGTTTCTGAATCCATTTAAGGATATGCTCTGAAGCCGGCCCTTACTTTCAAAAATCGATGAGATATCACGTTTATTTAAACTGGTGAATACAGTGGGATGTGATATCATTTTTCGCATGTTCGAAGGGCTTATATAGATATATTTACCTTACATTCTCAGTTATTATGATATTAGCTGCATAAAACGTCTTTTTCACAGCAGCGTTCAATCTTTGTCTAGATAGCAAGTTGATGCGATGCCCCATATAGGATAGGTTGATGTACACGTCTTTCATAGTGGTGAGTTGGAGTGTGTGTGTGTGTCTTGGTGTTCTGACTACCTAATATCTCCAGATGAACTTGTCTGAATATCTGTTATCAGCCAGAATTGTGTCAATTTGCTTTCTTCTTCATCAAGCATGTCTTCAGTGCATATTCGGTAGATTCTACTGAAGAAGCATCTTACTAATACTCCTTTGTACCGAAGAGGGCAGAAATTTTGATAATTAAGATACTGTCCTGTCCAGCTAGGTTTTCTCCCTCTTCCACAAACATAAATGATATGCTATTCTGAACTTCATTTATTTGAGTTGGAAGAGCAAGACGTATCACTGATGTTTAAAATATCATCTACATACCTTCTATGAAGTGGCACATTTTCGATTAAATCCTCCGGTAAACTCTCAATGTACGACATATAAATATCTGTTCTAGCGGACTACCCATATCAACACCATCAATTTGACGTGAACAATCACCTTCAAATTTAAACCCAACATTGTCAGTTCATAGAAGTAATAACCCACTGATAACTTATTGCCTGACATGTATGCAAGAGGAAAATGACAAGGAAGGAAAACATTGTGAGGAGATCGTTAGGTACAACAAATATATCAGATCGCCGATGGGATCCCGAACTGGAAAAGGTAATTTGTTGTTTGAGAGGGAGAGGCATGCATAGTCAAAAGGAGAATGAAATTTATTGGAAATATTGGGAACAAATAGTAAGAAGTTAACATAACAGGATGAAATAGTAATCCGCTGTTCAAGCGAAATGTTCCACTCGGAGGTAGTGATAGCAATACATTTTCCTTCTTCCTTTATTTTCTTCCAATATGGATAATTCCTTTTGATAAAGTCACACAGTGTTATAAAGCAAGTGATAATTACTGATGACCACATTTCGAGCACTATTTATTACTGCTCATTATCACATCAAGGCACTGCTAACACAACTTTCCAACCTCCTTTACATAGGTCCACGATTTTTCATTTCCTATTTTAACTGGTAGTGTTATTTCATATATATATATATATATATATATATATAAATGGTGTTGGTCAATACTCATTCCTACTGCACACCTTGGGTGTGGTTCCTATGATCAGAGATTCAGTAATCATCCTATCACTCCATCTACCTATATCGCTTCTTGCAGTTTTAACCCTCTTCCACTGTACTGTGTATTTTATAATAATACTGATTTACTTTATTCCAAAAACAGTACTTGTGATACAGAATGGAATTTTCAGCATTAATCACAATATTGCATCTAATTTCCTCAAATTATAAATAAAATTAATCACACAGAAAATTTTCCACATTTACAATAGAGGTAGTGTCAAAAACATGCAGCATATAAAATGGAAATAGCAATAATAATGATAACAGCTAGGGTAATAATAATAAGAATACAAGTGAAAATTGCCGTTGGCTTGTGTCACACAGTATTGGCAATGTGGTATAGAAATCCTAACATGTTTAAAAATATTGAATATAATGTTCTCTTTACATGATATGGTGAAGGGAAAAACAAAGATTACAGCCGTCATGGAGATAAGTTGGTGTTTGCAATTATGAGAGTAAAACAGAGAAGTAACAGGACCATAAATATAATAGAAGTAATAAAAGTAAAACTTGAAGGTATATAAGGATGGATGGAGGAAATTGTTTATTTACTAGATGAAAAAGGTTAGTTAATTCTTGCCTGACACTATTTTCATCACATAAAATACGTGCCAAGTATGGTATCATAGAATTCTTATACTTAGACGTGCGAGCATACAGTTTTCTGAAGTTACTCCTTGTTCTACCTGAGGAGATGCAAGGTGAAAGCTGAGGGTAAAGCGGATGCTCCAAGTCAGACAAAATCCCTTTAGCAAATTTATTGCACGAAGTCAAGTGCCTATCGACAACGACGTTAACTATGTGGTCCACTGGGACACCACTCACCCTACTGACAGTCTTCAGTATTCTACGAATTGTGACATAGTCTTTTTTAAGCAAACCAGGAAAGAATAAGGGTGAGCAATAAAGAAGAATAGGTAGGATGCAAGAGTTTATGAACTGTAAGAGGAAGGGTTGAGTTATACCCGAGTGTCTTAACTTCTTAATGTAAAATGTCAGGCGGAATATTTTACTGGAGATTGCTAAGACATGGGAAGACCAGGAGAGATCAGAAGAGAGAATGAGTCCAAGATACTTAATTTCTGATTTGATTCCTATATCATTGTCGTCAATTTTACAACTGTCATGAGAATCGATGACTTCTTTTAACTGTCGTTTACATCTTAAGCTGAAATCAACAGTTTGACACTTAGAAGGATTCAGTTTAAGACCGTTAGACTCAGACCATTTGCTGACTTCCGATAGAAAGCTATTTATTTTAGTACAATCTAGCTGGGAGTTAACAGCCATTGAAACCGTTAAATCATCAGCGTACTTCACAAAGTTTATTTCATCAGAGTGAGGCAAGTCATGCAAGAAGAAAGAAAAAAGAAAAGGAGAAAGAACAGCACCTTGAGGGACACCAGCTTCAGTAGGCAATGAAGTGGAAGACTTCCCTTTATATACGGTGTACTGCTTTCTATCTGAGAAATAGGAATGTAACCAGTTAACAGCCCAACATTCTGTTTGACTAGCAGCAAGTTTATTTAATAAGATGTCCCTAGGGACCGAGTCGAAAGCAGATGTATAGTCTAGGAAGGCGCAACGAACAAATTTAGCCCCCTTGTCTAGACTGGAAGCAATGTTATGATATAAGACGGCAGCTGCATCTAAAGTGCTTCTACTGTGCTTATAGGCAAATTGTTTAGGGTCATTAAAGGATTTAAGCGAAGGTTCAAGACTAAGTAAAAGTAATTTCTCCATAGTTTTCAAAAAAGGAGACGTAATAGCAATGGGTCTAAATTTGACACATGCTCCAGTAGAAGATTTAGGTATGGGTACAACTTTAATGTCCTTCCAAACGGCAGGCACAATATTATCGGAAAAAGATTTGTTAAATAGATCAGTAAGAGGGTGACACAGAATATCAGAACATTTTTTAAAAATAATACTAGGTACATAATCGGGACCTAAGCTCTGGGACTTGAGGCACTTTTGAACATCATTTGTGTTAAAACCTGGAAAGGGGCTATTATTAACACAAGTGATGCTGGGAAGCATGGCATTTGAGGGAGAGTAAATAAAAGATTTGTTAAGAGTACATACATCAAAAGAATATGGAATATTGTTTATCTGCTTACCACCAGTGATTTCCTTAAATAGTTTCCACATATTAGAAGGATTTTTGCAGGATATGAATTTCTGGTTATATATTACATTCAACCTCTGCATTTCAGACTTAATTAAGAAGTTAGTTCTTTTTACACCACTTTTATCTTTCATTTATACAGTTTTTCCTTCTCTCTACGAAGCTTTTTAAGTTGAGGCGAGGAGAAACGGTCAAATTTGACGAATAGTGTTTCTTTTGGACAACAGATTTCAAAACAGAATTTCAGATAGGATGTAATATTAGAGATATTGTCATCAAGTGAATCATCATTAAACAAATCCCATCTTGTGTCACTGAGCATGTTTCTAAGATGATGTACGTTCTCATTTGAGTAGCATCTGTGAACAACTTTCTTAGACAAGTTTGAGAGGCTTTACTGTGTAACTTTCCGTAAATTTTGGGTAAGACTCGTACAATACAATGATCAGAATTGAAGAGCGGGGCTCTTTTACGAGCTTCGTATATTCCAGAATCATTTATAAATACTAAATCAAGTGAAGTATTTTGTCGAGTTGGGAAATTAACAACATTTTCATGGCCCAGCAATGTAATAAAACTGCAGTCGCTGGAGTTGAAGTCCCGGTCACTATAGATAAGGAGTTACCAAACGAAGCAGCAGCAAAAATAGTGAATTCATCAGCGAAGATAGATAGTTCTGAGGGACTGCAACAAGGTGTGATATAGATATTTGTGACAAAAATGAGCTATACTTAGGTAAGTGTTTAGGTCGACATTTTACAGTTATACAGTCAATATTGTCATTTGAGAATTTGAAGCAGACGTTGTTGGCAGTAGACCACTGAGAATTAATAAAAGTGGCAACACCACCACCTCTCTTCTTCTTTGAGCTGCATCGGTCTTGTCTGTAGATTGTGAACCCACTTAAGGAGACTAAATTATCGTCATATGAATCATGGAGCCAAGTCTCTTGAAGAGTGATTACACCAGTATTACAATATACATTTGAGTATAATAGAGAATGCAAGTAGTTAATCTTGTTCGATAATGACCTGCAATTTGTGCTCATAATCACAGGAACAGTCATCTGATGCATTGGAGTACACTTTAATGATCTCTGCCAACCTCCATGATGCTTTTTCTTAACGTTATTATATACTCGTAAATCAACAGGTTGAAAACATTTTAAATAATCGCGAGAGTAAGTAATGCGACTTGGATACATAATTGTGTTTTATTATCTCTTCGCAGAATGCATTAGCTTTTTATAAACACCAGTATATGGTTTACCATCTTCTATTTGTTTTATTTCACAATCTAAAATATGATAGTTTATTGTCCTTTTCTTTTTTTGATGACCACAGCCTTTGATAAACACATTTCATTGTTTAAAAAAGGCAACAGGCAAACTGAAAGTTGTTCGTAAAAGACGCTTAAATAGTGTGACAGCCCCTACTGAGATTTGAAACTTTGAATTTAATCAATTTGTCATAAATTATTGAAAATAGCTTTACATGCTTTACTTGATGTGCACACTATATACACACACGCACACACACACACACATAGCTGTTCCACCTCCTGCTGTGCGACAATGATCACTCTAGTTATAATGGGTGGTCTTCATTATTATTATTATGATTATCCGTATATGCATAACATCGATGTAGGCCTTCATCTTTTTATACTATGTACGTGTGAATTACTTTGTTAACTCTTTGTAGCTTCAGAAAAAAGTAATTCATATATGATTCTTTAAACTATCCATATTTGATGCAAATATGGATATTTTGTCGTTACAAGAAACAGATTTGTCAGCAATCTATGTGGTATAAATATCACACCATTCTATAAAAAATCTTAGTTGTCAAAAAATTTATTAAACTTATGAACATTTTTGAAGTTATTCAGTGGATATTTCTAAACTCATCTACTTATAACTCGAAAGAATTATGCTAAGTGATAAAGCCCACACCAGCAGTTGAATTTATATTTAAACTGAATAAATGATTCAGCGTTTTTAAAAAAATGGTGATTGAAACCGTTGACGTCTTGCCTCAATCCACATGAAACTGTTATCAACGTTGATCAGTGTTGATTTAATTTCTACTGGGTTCAAGTGAACAGATAGCAAGTTCTGATAGAGTTCTTTGAATTGAATTTGCTAGGGAATAAGGAGAAGAGACACGTCACTTGTTACTTCAGAGCTACAGGCTGATGTTACAGTTAAGTTATATTTTTGATACGTTAACTATTTGCCATGGTTTTAAGCAGGTCTCAGACTAATAACACGAGCTGTTTTCGCTAGCTCCATACTAAAGACCAGATGGGCAGAAAAGACAACCAATGAGAAACTCTAAGAACGAATCAACCATGAACCGATTTTTCAACAAATATTTTAAAGAAAATGGAATTGGATAAGACAAAAGCTGTGGCGACCATTGGTCCCCAGGAGCTTGATTTGAACTTCATTGGGAAATGGTGTACTGAGCCACAACATGAAAGTGAAATGGAATAGGTGGTGTAAAGAGGAAATGAAAGTTTACGGTCATTTGTTTGGCCAGTTGAAGAGGATTGCAAAGAACACGATCAAATAGAGATGTGCTGTTGAAACCTTCTGTTTCTCTCGAAATCACTGGGAATAATAACAAATACGTTGGTTTATCGCAGCGATAATGCTGTTTATGCAAATCAGGCTATTATTTCATGTCTACAATACTGGGTATGTTCAAAAACTACCTTATCAGAGGGAACTTATGAAAGTGAACAAGATATCCTTAACACGAATTGAAAATAACAAAAATTCAATCTGATACAAAAATAAGGTTCTAAACACTGATTCCGTTATGAAATAACTCTTCGAGAAGTCCTGCCTGAAATATACATTCACCATTTAATGCCAATTTGGAAGTTTCAACTAACATTGTAATCGCCGTTCACTTTTCGCCTGGATTTTACATGATTGTTCTCTCATCTGGACTTGATTTTTGACCTCATCCGTATTATCTGTCTGGGTGTTGCCTTGCTGTGTAAATTTGTCTCAAGGAATGAGGGTCATTCGGAGAATGGATCGCACGTGGAAACTATTGGTGTGTGTGTGTTTCTTGTGGAAAGAGTTTTGATAGCATCTGTTTATGGAATATTCCACTTGATTCTACGGTATTTCTTACTGTCGGATTCTTGTTAATTCATTGCATTCACAAGTACATATTTTTTACATAGAAATTCATCTTGTCTGTATGGCTCATAAATAGCAATGTTGAGGTGGCTCTCAGGCTTTGATAGTATTACTGTTGCTTAGAACCACATGGATCTAATGAGGAATAATCGTCTTTTTGCTGTGTTTGAAGCGTTTTGTGACTATCATTGTCTGAAGAAAGTTTCGCCAGCTATCGAGTCAAATGAGAAGGTCAATTAACCGACCTCAGATCACAACAGATAGATTTTGGTAGTTACTTCTAATCAGCACTTCTTCATATTTTACCACTTTAACCTATTAATTTGTTGCAGAATCATTTATTCAGCAGAATGATGCATAGTTATGACAAGATACCAAAACTATACTTTGAAATCTCGATTTGCTCAGGTTCTTCCTATTTTTGATTTTTGATTTACAGCTTGATTCTACACTGTATTTTTGGTACAAGTATGGAATTTTCAGCATGGATATCGGTAGCCCAAATTTTGCAGGCCAACCATAGATATCAGGTGTGCGCCGGCGTGGGCTCGAACCCCGGACCATGTACATGGTCGGCGAGAGTCCTAACCACTGTGCCACCGACGCACGGTTAGACGTCTTCCTTTCATGGATTATATATTGCAGCAAATTGATATTTATTCTCTAATATTCGCAACCTAATCCAAAACTAAATTCTTCACATTTATTGTGGAAGATATCAAAACCTATGCATCATATTGTTTTAGGTTCCGAGTGGAACATTGGGTATCTCTATTGACTGCTTTCCTCTACAACCCTCTTCATTTTATTCCTCACTCAACCTAATCAATGTCACCTTGGGAAGTCCTACTCGTCGTTCACCACTCAGATTCCAATCAGTAGCCTAGTGGGCAGTGTATTTCAACAGTATCCTCAACATGTGTCCGATCCGTCTTCATTTTATTAGACGTACATTACGAGAAATAGGTTCCTTATCCGTTTGTACCGAGTTTCATGTTGCTTATTCATCCTGGTTGGCCATATTATCCCCACTATGGAGTAAACAGAGCTGTTGATAAGTCTTGATTGAATCGTTGTAAATAATTTTGTGAACGCTTCAAGTTTCTGACGAATAAGAAAAGGATTGAATTCACGTTTGTGTTGAGAAACCGGGTTTGTTATTTATGCTGAGTGCGATGGATTTATAAAATTAGTTTCATAGTGATGAAGTTCTACCTTGCCTTACTGATTCTGCTTTTGACATCCTCATATATACTACTTGTGGTTGACTCGATTCCATCTATATAGTTGAATGAGATAAAGTCTTTGAGATTTCTTTAACTGATATTGACCGGTGCTTGTTGTTGTAGGTTGCTTACCACCGTCACCATTATATTCTTAATAATCACTTGAAGTCCTGTATTCGCTACTTGCATTTCCTTATATTTTGTTACTTTTCACCTATAAGTCTTCGAGTTTGTGTGCTGTTAGACATAAATTCAGATCTTCTTGTTAGCTTTACTTATATCTGTCTTCTGTAACCTGTAAAACGCTGTTTGTCAGAGTTCTTATTTTTTTTTATAAAACATTATGAATTTTTATTGACCGGAAATGAATAAGGGACAATAAAGATCTTTCTTAATTATCTTTTGGGCATCAGGTCATTCATCGCTACGTGATTCATCTTTTAAAGTTATCTACAAGCCTACATTCAACTACTCCTATTGAAAGCCTTGTATTTCACAGCTAGTTTCTTTACCACCACTTCCAGGTTCTTGTGTAATTCATGTTTAAGACATTTATGTTTTTTGTTTAGCATACTGCTCAGGGGTTTTTATTGTGATCAGCTGTCTTTTCTCTTGTTGCATGGGTGCACACCTGTACAGTTGTAAACTGATGTCAATGAGGGAAACCTTCTTTTTTTCCGGAATAAGTCATTGATTATTTGGTTTTTATTTTGTGATATAAAGTATTTACACTAGATGGTTGGAGGTAATCGGCAAGAAGCCTCGAACCTATGTTTCGTGCTGCCGATATCATTCAGTCTGCACCGAAGAGAGGACTAGTGACATCACACTAGTTACTAGTGTCCAATAAAAATATCCAGTAAACTCCTGCAGGCGATCAAGCGCGAACCCGAATACCTCAATGTTAACGTCTTTGACTGGAACACTGGTTGATACGGGTTTGAATCTCAGAATGGACATGAGTTATCTTAAGGTAGCAGATACGCCTTGCTGTCAAATGCCGACTAGCACGAAACCTAAGTAAGCCAAGACTTCCTGGCAATCGCCTGCAACCACCAAATATCATCAAATCAATGTGCACCTAAAATGATGGCCATATTGCAAACTTGACTAATAGAATTCAGTATGCATTAAAGTGAGAACTAGACACATCACACTAGTTATCAGTTTCCCATCAAAGTATTTATACACTAATTCCCTTTTAGATGAATTCGGTTAAAACAAGAACGACAGAGGTTTGTGCAGAATAATGAGACTTCGTCATTGCTTATTTCGTTGGCTTCTCTTCAGCTCCCTACAGCCGAGAAGAATGATTTAATTTATGTGTAGAACAATTACAACATGTAAATTTTACACGATTTCAGTTTATTGGAGGCTACAATCGTGATGTATACTGCTCAGAAACTTGTACTTTTACAGCTTTCACTCAAAAAGTTGAAGTTTAAACAAAGATCAGTGTATGTATACAATGGAAAAGTAGTTACGTAATAAAGACAAGTGATGAATACGATGATTTGTGACTAATAAAATGAGTAAAAGTATAGTGAGTGCAACTCAAAGTATAGAGAGTGCCTTAGGCATAGTTACACTATATCAATCGAGGTAAGGATGAAATCCAAAGATTACGTTGTCAAATGAAAGCGAGAAAGAGAGACTAAAGATATCTAGTTATCACGGCTAGGAAGGACAGATAACTACTTCTTTCTGGACACAGGCCTTTGATAAAGACTGTTTTGACAACCTTGCAAAAGAATTGAACAATTTTGCTTGTTGACAACTTCAGGAGACTCTTGGTTTTCGCCTTACGACTCCTATTAACTAAATGACCAGCGGCTATACTTTTAAAAGCGTTTGTTCCTTTAAGACGTAGGCGTTTCAGTACATCTTCAGAAAATCCTAAGTGCGTTCCTATTTCTGTTCTCCCAATGTAAATGCTCTGACAGATAAATATAAACTTGTGTACACGGTTAAACTTAACATGCCAAGGGTATCTGTTGACCTTTGACCGCACCAAAAAGAACATGTTGTCTGATAGACGCCAACCAACTTTGCTGTTAACCATTCTTGTAATAATCATATCTTTAAAATTGAATTGAGTGGAGATAAGTTTCTTTCACAGTACAATTTTTTTGGACTTTGGGGCTTCATATCTACCATACTTGTTGAGGATTAAGCATGATTGTGGAATAAAAATAAATATATTTCATGAGATTCTCCACGGTAAATCACTCCAACGAAAACAGCACTACCAAAACAAAATGATGGCAGTCTTCGAACATCGTATAGGCATCCGTATCAGGAGAAGGGATAACAACAGTCAGCGAGAAATTCAAAGCTTAACTTAAAAATGAATAATGTTAATTGATACTCATCGCACAAGAGATGATTGTCATGGCTCAAGTGACCTAATAGATAACATCCTGGCATTAAAATAATCCATACTGGGTTGTAATCTCAGAAAGATCACGTTGCCAACTGGGAATTGCAGGCATATTCGGCCTGTTAGTCCGAAAATGGAAGTGATGTACATCCTGGATTTCACTAGATTACAGAGCTTTAACATCACATGTCCACTTTATCCTATTCCTTTCTGTCCTCTTCGGCCGCGTACACGATCGCCCATATTCCACCATTACCTTCTCGCCATATGATCAAATTCACGTCAGTCTTACACAAACGACCTATTTGTAGCTTCCCACTACGATTCCACTCAAGCGATCGCCTGCATTTGGCCCTATATCATTCGATAGACTCTTCAGTCTATACGGGTCAATCTCCATTTTATTCTACATATTTGTTAGGCAGTCGGCTTGTTCCCATCCAGAGTTTCTTCTTGTTAATTCTTTCTGGCCGGCTGGCCATTTGATCTTTAGCATGGAGCCAGCAAAGTGGGCAGCTGTTGAAAAAGTCCATAATTTGTAGAAAATCCTTTTCGTGACACGTACTACAAGTTTTAGACCAAGGTAGAAGAGGTGAATGACTTCACACTTGTGTTGAATCATGTTCTCGTTGCTGGCTGAGTGCAGAAGATTTCCAAACTGTTATCACATTGACGACGGCGCATCCCGCCTTTCCGACTCCGTTTGGCTTTTATATTTTCATCCTTTCCACCTTCCCGTATTTGAAATTATCCTTCCTGGATAGGTAGAGGAAGTAACCTCTGTTAAATCTCTCCCCCTGACGGTGTTTGGTACTAGTTGCTATTGTTGCTGGTTTGTTATCAGCATCACTTCCGTCTTCTTTATGTTCACCAGGAGTCCTGTCTTCGTCAGCTGCTTGTTCAGCTTGTTTGTTCGCCTGTAAGTCTTCAAGCCTGTTTGATATTAAACAGATATCTGTCGTGAAATCCAGACATTCTAGAGTCTTTTGATCTGTCCGGTGTATTCCTGATTTTCTTTCGTTCCCTGTGCACAGTCTGACGCACGATCTAGTCCAACACAGTTAGAAGTATCATCGGTGATAAGATGCAGTAACCCTGTCTTACTCTAGTGTGTACTTCAAACACCTCTCTGAGTTTTTTGGTTATGATCAACCCACATGTGGAGACAATAGGTGACATGGCTCAAAATCGTTGTCAGTGGCGCAGATGTATTCAGTCTCTGTAATCTTTCATATTCCTTTCTGCCATTACCCATTCTGTTTCACTCTTATACTTGTCAAACTCTATTGATTCTCTTCACTCATCTTCTTGTCTACCTCTGTGTGCTATTTGGAACGTGGCAACTCGAACTGGTGCACTTCGGTGCCAAGTTCTATGTTGAATCCAGATAGACAGACAGACATGTGGCGTTTTCATGTAGTTGTTGAATGAAGCTGATAAAGACTTGGGGGCCATCATTACGCCAGTTACTATCCACTAAAACGATATCACAATAATTTAAAATTTGTCAACGTTATGAAAGGGAATCCATCAACGATGGAACTAGTCCACTCTCTTCTGTGCACATTCTAGATATCTATGGCATAAATTGTTCATATTATAACTGCCTTAATAAAATGAGTCAAAAAAATCAAAGGCAATGTTTCATTGATGAGATAGAGACCTGTTTATTTAATTCAAACCTTCATTTTGAGTAGATTAAATTTTCAATGCAAAAACTGGCGCGGAATTATGCTCCTGTCCATCACAAGTAAAATACTAGGCCGCATCATACTGGAAAGAATCAAACAAGCCCTAAATGAAAAACTTCGACCGGAACAAGCTGGATTCAGGAGAAACAAGTCATATATTGGTCAAATCGACACTCTACAGATCACCATTGAACAAAGTTTGGAATGGCTGTCACCTCTCCACCTCACTCAACTTCATAGACTTTGAAAATGCCTTCGATAGCGCAGCGTCGATCGATAGGTGATTTCACAGCTACTTCGTTAATACGGGGTCCCATCAACAATTATACATCTCATCCAACAGTAATACGACAATGCTGTATGCCAAGTAATCTACAATGGAAAACTTACGGAAGCCTTCTAAGTGAGGAGAGGAGTGAGGCAAGGATGTCTACTATCGCCAATAATTTTTCTGACTGCTGTAGACTGGATAATGCAACAGACAACGGGCAATGATGAAACAGGCATAAAATGGACTCCCACAAAATTCTTGGAAGATCTGGACTTCGCCGATGATATATGTCTGATTTCCACAAACTGGAAGATGTGCAAGTGATGAAAAGCAACAAGTTGGCAGAAGAAGCATCCGGAGGAGTCAGGACTTCAGGTGAACATAGATAAAACAGAGGTGATGAGGATTCCTGGCCAACAGCAACAACAACAACAGACAACAATAATCTTGAATAGGAGGAACCTGAAGGAAACAACTTCCTTTGCCTAACTGGGAAGCATCGTTTTAACTACAGGCCGACGGAACTGATTAGGATATCTAAGCAAGAATCGGAAAAGCAAGACAGGCGTTCGTTACTCTCAAGTCTGTGTGGAGGTCAACATCACTCATCATCAAAATAAGATCCGTATTTTCAACTCCAATGTGAATTCAGTGCTACTCACTATACGAATCAGAAACTTGACGCATCATAAAGAGCATCTCAAACAAACTACAGACCTTCTTAACAGTTGTCTTCGCTCACTACTCAAAATCAGATGGCCGGCCAGAAAAGATCAGCTACAGGGATCTCTGGGAGTGAACCAACTCAGTAGGAACCGATTGTGCAACAAATAGGCAGGAAGAAATGGAGATGGATTGGCAAAACTCTGAGGAAACCATCAGGTTAGTGACATCACTAGACAATCTATCGCTCGAGCGGAACTCAAAAGGGAGCGACCAGTTGGTCGTCAGTGGGGGGGGGACTTGAAGGAGGTGATGTGAAGAGGAGATGAAAGCGTGTTGGCAGACTTAGAGCGAGGTGAAAAAGTTGACAGAACACAGAAAGTAATGGAGATGCACAACTGAAGACCTATGTTCCTCCAGGAATTAAAGGATATAATAATAATATATAATAATAAATTTTCAAGTCAACAATCATATTTCAACTGTTCATTTACAGAGATTTAATGGATATCAGTTTGAGAACCTCTAAAATCCAGGAGGTACTGGATGGCTACTACGTCCAGGTTTGACATTCTTCAATAGTACACTGATAACAACGTTAGCTGAGTGAACACATCGCCTTCAGAATACGAGTTGAGCTTGATGACCAGTTGGCTATCAGGAAGGATCCAACAGCTGACAATTTCTACCTTCTATAAATTTGCCGCGTACAGCATCACTGTTCGGCAGGGTTATTAGAAAGTATCGATTCATTACAGTCAACTTGCAGGATCTTACTGGTCATGAATTCGTACTGGAATTGACAGGTAACTTTTCTCTGTAATCAGTTATTTGTATGCGATCCCAAAAACAGTAGCGAGAATCAACAGGATTTTAAATTCGCATACTATCTAACTTTGTCCCAGTCTCTGAATGGCCAATGGGCTTGCCATTCAAGCAATGATTATAAATTCCTCTCACTGCAAAGAAATTTATCCCCCCCCTCGCTACCTCCATGATAAATAATTTTGACAATATGACCTTATTTGTCTCATCATTTAATTTAAGATAAAATCCAACCGAAAATATTCTACAATTTATTTTAACTTACCCAAAAAAAGTTAGGTTATTCATATTTAGAGAAAAATAAATTGGAATTTGATTGGTTAAATGATACAATGTCAAATTTACAATTTTCTCATTGATAAACAACCAATCTGGTGAACGATCAAATCCTATATAAAGTGATTTGAGTGAAATCTAAGCATTTAATATTATATGAAATGATGGAATATTGTTCTATATGAATGTAAGTTGAAGATATTTCAGGGTTTATGTAGGGTTTTGTGTTCATTATTTTTTACTGTTGGTCTATTTATTATGGTCTTTCTGTGAGTATATACGGATTGAAAGTAAACTGTCAATTAATAACCTCACATGTAAATCAGGAAAATCAAGACTTATCGAGAAAAGTTGAACATACATCTACGCGAAATTGAGTTCATTTTCAAGCTGTACAGTTGTATTGACATTAACCTAGCGATAACAATAGTTTCTTAATAATTTGCTTCTAAGATATATCACACAGACACTGAAACATTATTATTTACTGGATGAAATTGTCTCAAACAAAACTTGTTGTTCATAATCATTCCATCAATTATATTTAGACGACTTCCGAGTTTTATAGTTTTCTTTATCCCTTCGTATTTGACGTAGAGGTAGTAGAAGTTTCAAAATGTCCGATCGTGCAGGTGTTAACTCATTCCTATTACACGTGTTTTCTGTCGATTTGAAGCTTCCGTTATCAATCTCTTCCTCCACCCTGTTGTTAAATTAGAGTTTTAAACTATCACCTTATCCTTTTGGTTGTGTGTGATTGCATGTAGTTAGTGGTATACATCTGAACTATTGTCTAGATTTCTTATCTTAGTGTTGGTTCACAAATAACCTAGAATTTTTCCTAGGTTTTTATGCTTGGCTAATCTGACTGATCCCAATCTACTACTCTGATCAATGTATTTGAATTAACAATCATATCAGGATTATTAGATAAACTAAATCTCTTTGTTTAATTGCCTTCACGGTATCCTTTAACCGACGAAGGTTATTTCTAATTGAGTTTGTTAGTTTAAATGACACTTTTATTCTTAAATTGTTAGGAATTCTCCGTAAGCTGGTTTCTGACGTTTTTTCTTTGTATGAAAGTGCTGCTGATTAAAATTCCCAACTGTGAGTGCTCTCACTATTCTGTGCATGTCCTCATTAATATTATTATTGTCACCGTAACTACTATTAATAATAATTTAATTTTACATTTTCCTACATACTTTGTGATTAATTTATCAGGGAAATTATTAAGTTTCAAAGCTTTTTTTACATGCCTCACTTCCTGCCTTAGATTTCCCTTGGTACAATTTAGCTTTTGTGCTCTATTACTTAAACATTTAGCCAGTCTTATTTTCACTGACATAATATGGGATGCTCTGAAGTCCAGTTATCTGTTTGAATGTGAGGGTTCCCTGTAAACACTAGCCTTTAACTTCCCATCCTATTTCCTATATATACCTATAACCTAACATTGGAAGCTCCCCTTCCTGACCTTCCAATTCATCAGTGAATTCGATGGCCTTCACCTTTGAATGTGTCATCTACATACCTCCACCATCCTTTTCAACGCTATGTTTTCTCATATATCTTCCACAACCGGGGATATTGGTGACCCCATGGCAACTCCCTTAATTTGTTTGTATAATTTCCACTCGAATTTAAATACTGTGGAAATCAGGCATAGATTCATTCTCAGCATTATGTCTTCAAGTGACACTTTCATCTTAAGTTAACGGATTTCTGTCTATTTATTTCCTCTGTTCTGAATGTGCGGTGAGTGTATTCATCTACATACCTCCATCATACTTTTGAGGTAGGTCTGAACGTTGCATGAGCTGAGTTTTCCTACCCATCCGTATATATTACTAATAATAGCTTTATTCTAAACATTGTTTGTGTACTCTTCAGAACTGTCGGATTAGCTTATTCCATGGTATTTCGCTTCGTACAGAATCTCAATTAAAATATTAACAGAGAGTAGATATTGTGACACACTGCTGTCTGACCTAAATCAAAAACAACTCATTATTATATTTCTTCTTTGTCTTTTTTTGAGAAACGCACGACACTTAGCTGAATGCCAATAACAAAATGTTTATGAGTACATCTTGAGAGCTAAGGACACAGCGGCCACCCAGAAACATTATCTTTCTCAATTTCAATAACAACTGGTCAATTAGAAGGTCTTATAGATGTTTTAAATGCTCACAGGAGTAAATGATATTATAAGAGGTAACATTTCTTCAAATTAAATGTAGCAATATCTTTATGGAGGTTTCTAGTAGCCAACCAGCTGCAAGTCACACTCTAATTACTACGTATGCACGCATCTGATAGAATTTAATATCCCAACTATTACTTGAGTTAGACTTATATATATATATATATATATTCATTTATTTAAAGCCATTAGTTTCAGAAAAGACAATCACTAAACTTAATTGACCTGAAATGGATAAAGTTTTAATTGTAAAACACGTCCTTAACATTCTGATCACGTTAATTAACTATTTATCACGCACGTTTATAAAAATGCTTACAAAGTACGAAAGGTTAAAATCTAAGTGGCTGTTTGAAGTCAACTGTAAGTTGGTGGCTAGCACTGGAATCCAGTACAACGCTCATTTGGGACTCATCAGCCAGTGGTTGTATTTGCATTCCCCAGTCAGTGAGTGATGGTGTACACACCGAGACTCAAAACCAGTACGCATCGTTTCACAACACGACAAAGCGTTAACCTCTAGATCATTTGGGCGACGAAAGCCATCTCCTGGGCAACGCATCTAATTTCTTTTTTATTTCTGATTACAGCTTGATTCCACACTGTATTTTCGGCACAAGTATGGAATTTTCAGCATGGATATCGGTAGCCCAAATTTTGCAGGCCGACAATAGATATCAGGTGTGCGCCGGTGTGGGCTCGAACCCCGGACCATGTGCATGGTCGGCGAGAGTCCTAACCACTGTGCCACTGACGCACACTGATTATTCAGTTCACCTTTCAGATTCTTCCGTCGATTTCTGAAAATTAGATCAAAATGGTCATTTAAAGGTCAAATTAGTCATACAAACGACACATGGTTTCACCTTTAGAGTATAATTCTCGGCGCTTATTGTAAAGACAAATGAATTTCGAAGAGTAGAAAGGGTTCATATCTTTATTTGACCGCAAATAAAACTTCTCTATATGTGTTTCATCATACATAAATGCATGCAAATTGATAGGCAGAGTTCGATCTCACAAATATCATCCAAATAATTAAAAGGAGTATAGGAAAACATCGTTTTAAGTTTCTTTTTTAAAATTGGACTTGGCTGCATAGCACGTTCTATAGACTATGACTTTATATCTATGCTTATGGATGAGACATTCTCAACTTCCACCTGAACGGTAAAGATATCGGAGCCTTCTGTCGTAATCAGATATCACCTGAATAATTCTTAGAGAGGTTTGGAGTTGCTTCTCTTAAGTGGCATACAAGTGACTACAAGTAGGTGGTCAATATGCTTTTACGAAAATTTCAAATAATGTTTTGTTTTCTGCTGGAATGATTCATATATATTTTCGTGTCTAATGACAGCTTCCTGTAGGCAGAATTGTCTCATAGACGTATTATGTTGACGAATTATAAGTACGTCTTAAAATGTTGATGATCTACACTTCTCTGTTGTATATGTGTTCTATACGTTATCTAGAATTTCTATAATAGCTTTTAGTATTTTACATATAACTACGATAATATTCAAAGATTCTTTTCAAAAACGGCATTTTCCAATCACTATATTGTGTCAAATTTATATACGCTAGCAGGCAGACTGCAAGTTTTAATGGTCATCTGATAGATATTCCTTAAAATGCCAATTTCGTTTGAAAGCCTGATCATGTCAACTTTATTGTTATTGTAATTGAATTTTAGGCAAATCTAAGTTTGATAGTTTTCCCTAGACACATGGATTATATAAATCATTGATGTATTGACCTTATTCACTAAAAATACTTCCTAATGACAGCTTGTCATTATTGTTATTATTTCCTTTTGTTCGGAGTGCAACATAGTTTTCCAACGATACTTCTCGACTTCATCCTATTCTCTTTTATTTTTTATTTTTTTTATTTTTGGTAACAGCTTGATTCCTTACTGTATTTTTGGTACAAGTATGGAATTTTCAGCATGGATATCGGTAGCCCAAATTTTGCAGGCCGACCATAGATATCTGGTGTGCGCCGGTGTGGGCTCGAACCTCGGACCATGTGCATGGTCGTCGAGAGTCCTAACCACTGTGCCACCGACGCACAGCTTCAACTGGCCTCACGACCACTCAACAGCTCTCACCTGCTTCATGTTACACTCAGACGCCTAACTTGTCGTTTTCCGCTCAGGTTCTCTTTGTGGGCCTTGTGTAAGATATCATCTGGCGGTATCCTCATAAATATTTCCAAATCTCAGAGTTTTTTTTTGTTGCAAATTCTTTCTCGTCACCCGATTCTCATTTGCAATGGATCAAAGTCGATAGAATTTTAAAGCCTTTAAGGAATATTTTTTCTTGACGCGCCCTATATAAAAGCACTGAATAACTAAACATCAATGCTGAAAACTTTAATTTCAGTTGTTGGTGCTGAGTGCGAAATATTCCAAAATTGATTTCAGAGTGCTTGTCAATTAAGTGACTCTGTCAACTGTAGCTTAAACGATTTTTACACACCACTAGGCAAAAGTAAAACCTACCGACTTCTAAGAAGAGAAAATATTATGCTTCCTAATACACTTAGCTATATATATATATATGCAGGATGCCACACAGAAGTTTTAATCCCAAAACAGCATTCAGATTAACCATAACCATGTTATGCTTGACTTGACAATTCATGATAAAAAAAAAAACATAATCTGATAATAATTTTATTGGATGGAGGATTTCATTATGAGATGTGTTATGTACTCGTCGCTAAATTATTGTGATGGACTGGTCGAGAATTTAATAGTCCTGACGCAAGAAGGCGGAAATCAGAAGACCAATAGGTTTGCGATGATACTTCTATTTTCCAAACACCAGGAGAAGCAATAAGTGGTATCACACCAAAAATAAGTAAGTAAGTGTAAGTCACACAAATTGTGAGAACGAAATATATATATGACAAGGGTGTGAACAATCATTAGACAGTCTTGACATGAATAGCTAATTATAATGAAGTATCGATCCATATATACATAGCGAAATATAGCAGACATGTCAACAACCACCATATATGGATATGTGTCACCAAGCAACGGACTGTCAACAAACACTCATATTATATATAATATAAGGGGAATATACATTGTTAAAGGAGACAAGTTCATACAAGTGAAATGGTCACAGACTAAGCGAGCAAACAGAAAGAGAGACCAACATACACACACACATAAATATATATATATATGTGGATACATATCAAGATGACATCAGCTAGAGAACCACTGGAAAACAGCGTACTGCTGAAGAATTTCAAACCAGGAGGAAACAGCTATCCAGTACACCCAGGTTTTTCAGTGGTTCACTAACTGATGTCAGTTCATGAGATGAGGTCCTCCATGCAATCAAACAAAATCCCTACAAAACTGATACTTGAAAATAAATTTTATTTTTCAAACCTCAAAGTTATTTTGTTCCCCCTTTCATAGGGAATCGAAAGAGTTCTCCAATAGATTTCTGGTATTGGTTGTTAGTCGATTTAATGAAAGATCACAAAATAGACAATAAATAAAGTAATAAATTTTCACTACATATCCTGAACACTTTTTATACGGTAAGCAAAGCTACAATGTTCTTTCATTTTCATGAAATATATAAAATAAGGTATTTAGAGGACAAATTTCGCAAGATGATATCGTCATTTCGCAGTTTCTCGAAAAATACCCATTTATTCATAAGTAAAAACACAGTTTCTATTCACCGAAGAAATTTCTTTTCAACGACTTCATTTTCAAGCTGTACAGTCGTATTTATATTACAGAAAAAGGTTATTAAGTGGCACTAAATAATTCCTCAGTCAATGTACGAATGTGTGATAAAAGTTATAAGGGGTAGAGTTGAAGTAGATAAATTACAAAAATATGAAAGATTGTTCTATAACAAAAATGTCAAGTGTTGTCTAAAAAATTATGAAAATTAGGAGTACGATTACGATAAGAATGAAGATGTGAAGTGAAGTGGAAAGAATTCAAGTGGTAAGATAAAATATAAACTAGAAAGAAAATTATTATGACCAAGGTAAAGAAAGCGGTTTGACAAAACGCTTTTGAACACATAATTTAGGTTTCTGTTCATGTATAGCTAAAGCTTCGGCTATGCATAAGTGCAGAAAACGTAAACTTTTGTATCGATTGGATTTTGCCATATATATAACTTTGAAAGATGAATCACGTGGGCTAAATGACCAGACTCTAACAGGTGATCACAAATAGACGACTTTGCAGTTCTACGTTCGCCTTTCATTAACCAAACCGGATAGTGTTCAGCTACACGTTTTCAGAGATTACGCTTACAACGTCCAATATAAACAGCTCCACAAGAGCAAGTAAAAGAGTAAATGCACATAGATGTGGACAAAAGCGGTAACTTCAACTCTACCCTTATAACTTTGATTTCGTAGTTTCTTTATAACCGCTTTACAAATAGCATGGTTTATTTACTATAGCAGAATAAAATAAAACGCATGACAAAATTTTTTATTCTTTACATTCACAAGCTAAAGGTTTGAAATTTCTTGAGTAGTGGTGTTTATTTCTATGAGATAGGGTTGTTAACCTCCTGCTCAACCTTCCCTCTTTACGAGTCTTATTACTGGCTTGCGTCGGTGGCCGGAGATTGAAACCTGAAACACCTGGGTGTTCGGCAAGCATTATATTACTGTTCATGGAAATTACCCAGTTATATTAAAACAAGAGTACATACTAATGACCGATCATAATGAAATAGGTCAAGTAATCAATTCATGAGAGACGAAGGGAACTTGAAGTTTATTGTTTTTGCACACATATATTTTAGGATATGTGTGATTAATCCAAAGCGCTTCCATCACTTTCAATAATAGCCTTGAATTAGAATTATGTGAAATAATTGTGCAGCAGTGATTAATTAATATTGATTATGTGATATGACATTAATAGGTGCTTTGCAATCGATGATGATCATGGATTTCTGTGCATCTGTCAATAACCATTTTGCATTATTATAAAATTCTATTCTTTCTACTAGCTAGGTGAACTTGTAGATACAGAGTGAAGTAGACCTCACAGACTATTTCGTCCTTTAATCGTAGGTACAGGGATTGAAAATTTTCGCCATGGTGGAGGGATGGTGATGCAACATAGAATATGCATTTGACGGTTGACCGAATTCTTAGAGCTGTCAAATGCATAATTTGATCACCCTTGAATGATAGGTTAACAAAAAGTATCGTTTTCGTTGCTACATAAGCTGTCTTTTCAAGATGTGGTTTATCATTAATGTGACAACTGTTGGGGAAACTACGAAGTGATTTCATTTCACGTAATTAGTCTTTTCACTGGTCTATTCAAACTTATCAAAGGAACTAATTGTTATATATATATATATATATATATAAGAATGGATGGAACAATAGTCAGTTAATTTAGAATATGTATGGTCAATTAGAACGCGAGATAAAATAAGGTGAAATAATTTAATGATGTACATATATATGTATGGTGAACACAATTATAGGTTTCGAGGGTGAGTTTAATCAAAGTTGTGTGAGACAATATGAATATTACAGAAAATAAACCAACGAATGGGTTGGATTAGACATAATCTTAATTTCTGTCTTGATGTTTGTTGTCCAAAAGAGACAATCTTCTTAAAATTCGATCGCTTCTCCTCTTCTCAACTCAAAAAGCTCCGCCGTGAAAAAGAAAGGTTGTTCAAAATGAAAAACAAATCTGGTGTTAAGAGAATGAACACTTTGATTAAGCTTGAATTACAAAGATTGAATGCTCTCTATAACCAGAAGTTTCTTTCATGTAAATCCCCATCAAATATGTGGAAGTTATTAAAGGAAATCACAGGTGGTAAGCAAATGTTGAATGATATTTCTGTAGATGTTAACATGCTTAATGAATCCTTCATATGTATCCCAGCAAATGTTATGATTCCTAACTCAAATAGTGTAAACAATGACTGCTTCTCATGCTTTAACACGAATGATGTCCTCAAGTGTCTTCAATCTCTCAAGCCTACTCAGTCCCTTGGTCCTGATGGTGTTCCTGCTGTTATCCTTAAGAAGTGTGCCGACATCTTGTGTTCCCCGCTAACTGACATTTTCAACGAATCGTTTTCCAAAAGTATTATACCTGAATCATGGAAAAATATCAAGATCGTTCCAGTGCCTAAATCAACAAGTGGACCTAATGTTAAGTTTAGACCCATTTCAATTACCTCACCTTTTTGAAAGTTATGGAAAGACTTATTTTACTTAATCTTGATCCCTCTTTAAAACCTTTCAACGACCCCAACCAGTTTGCTTATAAACATAGTAGGAGTACGTTAGATGCCGCTGTCGTCCTCCACCATAGCATAGTCTCTAGTTTAGATAAAGGAGCTAAATACGTTCGCTGTGCCTTCCTTGATTACACATCTGCATTTGACTCTGTTCCCAGGTCTCTCTTGCTAAGTAAGCTTGCTGCAACACAGGCTGAGAGCTGGACAAATAAGTGGTTGCATTCCTATTTTTCTGAAAGGAAGCAGTACACCGTCTACAATGGAAAGTCCTCCACTACCTCACTTACTTTAGCTGGTGTTCCTCAAGGTGCTGTTCTTTCTCCCTTTCTGTTTTCGTTTTTCTTACATGACTTGCCTCATTCTGATGTAGCCACTTTTGTTAAGTATGCCGATGACCTCTCGGTTTCTATGCCTGTCAACTCTCAGTCAGATTGTTCCAAATTAAATAACTTTCTGTCGGAAATTAGTCAGTGGTCCTCTTCAAACGGACTTAAGCTTAATCCGTCTAAATGTCAGGTAGTCAATTTCACTTTCAGACGTAAATGTGACCTACAGCAACTAGTTAGCTCACATGGCCCCACTATCATTGACGGCACAGAGGTTGAAAATACATCTAATGTCAAGTACCTTGGGCTGAGTTTTTCCACCGATCTTTCCTGGTCTTCCCACATCTTGCTAGTTACTAGAAAGATGTTTCGCTTAACGTTCTACATTAGGAAATTTAGGCAGTCTGGTATAAAGCAGTCTTTGCTTTCTCAGTTTGTAAATTCTTGTATTCTACCCATCCTCCTTTACTGCTCCCCATTAGTCTTTCCTGGACTACTTAAGAAAGACTTTGCTTCGCTGAGAAGGGCACTAAAAGCCGTTAGTAGGGCAAGTGGGATATCGTTAAACCAACTGGTGAACACTATTGTAGATAGACATATTATGTCATGTAAGAAACTAGCGAATACAATATTGTCGGACCCCGAGCATCCTCTCTATACGCATCTATCTCCTTGCATTTCATCTGGTAGAACTAGAAGCAGCTATAGGAGGCTATATGCTAGGACTACCAAATACAAAAACTCCACAATACCATATCTGGCACAGCTGTTATGTGATGAGAAATCCGTTAGGTATGACACGATAAACTTACTGCGGCACTCTAACAAATAGTCCCATTAGTTTTTGTTTTCCTTTCCTCGTTACTATTACACTGTTGTTCTCATCTTCTATCACACATCAACTTTTTATTTCATATCCTGTGGTGCATTGTTTGAAATGTAAACGCTACGCTGTTTTTTTATTTTTATTTATCTTTTATTTTTTTGGCGCTGTATTTTTTATTTATTTATTTTTTGATATTAAAAATCTTATAAAATTTATGAGGTAATTAGATGGAATATATTGAAATGCACGCTGAAAATTCCATACCTGTACCACAAATACCATTTGGAATAAAGCTGTTAATATTATTATTATTATTATAAGTTCAAGGTTGAAAATAACGACAATAATAATGTATAATACTTTGATAAAACTATCAGCAGCATTAAATATCGAAACGTCAGTAAAAACAGCAATATTGTTTTGTTTTTCATTCACACACTGGGAAATACAAAAACCTTTATTATAATAATAATATTGTGAAATAATAATGATGATATATTGTAAGCTTAAAAGTACGATTTGTGAATGATTGTCGAAGAATAATAGTAATAATAATGAATGTAGTGAGGAGAAATGAAGAGGATTTTGTAAATACGATAATAAGTTAGAATAATTTAGAAAATTATCACTTGAAGCTAAGATAATAGAAATCATAAGAAAGGTCATGAAGTCGTAAAATGTCAGATATGAACTCTATTCAATAACACAAAGGAATAAAATAAAAAGAAAAGAAAAATAAAGTTGTGACAAGAACTTAAAGTGCCAATGTTTATGGATGATTTGTTTGCCTTACAGTAGGTAAAGAAACATAAAAGTTGAACGGGTTGTTACTTCTGTACACAAAGGGCCGGTTTTCTGGTATTGATTGCAAGCACTTCAGCTAATGATAGAAGATGTGGAGTTGATATCAATAAAGTAGAACCATTGGAAACCCTCAACAGGGTAATGGATAGCTATTTCATCCGAATTTTGTTGGAATCATCGGCAGAATGCACACACTAGAGGGGTTCGAACGCAGGACCCTTCGGTTACAAGGCAAGCTCGTATATCATTCATTCATTCAGTGGAAGTCGACTTGTCAGTGGCCACAGTCCATGAATTTGAATTTCTACCAATTCGTGATTTAGCACGACCAGCCAGCAATGACATCGGTGGGACAGCCATCCTTAAACTTTATTGGATGAACCTCACAGGTCACGACTTCTCACTAGAACTCCAGGGAACGACATATTGTAGCAATTCACTAACGAACATCATAATAATTTTTTGTAGTTGAAAGGTGCTATGTTCGAACCCCACTGTGTGCGTACTGCCGATGATTACCAAAAAACTAGGATGAAACAACTGTCTAGTAGTACGGCGCTGATTTTAATGGTTCTCCGTTATCAATATAAATCCACAGTCAACTCGTAAAAATAAATAAATTATATTACCCCCTTAATTAAAATTTCTTATCGCAGCTGTGATGTTTATTTTTCCAAATACATCAAAAGATGTCGCGCACCATTTTGTACGGGGATAACTTGTCTTTTTTGAGGCATTTCAGTTATTTCTGCACTGAAGCAGGAAGCAACGGTTTGTCGTATGGTTGGCAGAAGACATCAAATGAGCGTTTGAGATGATTGCATTTTTACTTCACCTGAAAATCAACTACCTCTTCAATTTCTCCCTGAATACACTTATGTATATAATGAGGTTGAAAAGAAACTCAACAAAATAATGTGAAATCATGTGTTTTCGCTGGAGAACATTTATTCACTTTTATACACTCTATTTCAAGACAATAAAGTCATGTTGTTACGTAAGCCACTAAGAAAATGAGATTAAGTTATTAGCGCTAGTCTGTTAATATTTCCTCATGGGAATCGATAGGATACAAAGGAAGTTGAAGGATAATTAGGGGGATTATTTGTTAGACAAACTAATATCTCTCGAAAAATGACAAATATCATTCTGTTATTTGATTACCTGATTACATAACACATTTTCATGTCACTTTTAAACTTTTAAGTCAACTAACTATGTAAAGTAAACAGAAGCAACTTCATGCATTTATTCTGCTGTCAAATAAGTCCTGGTTGACAAGATCCAATAACATGAAAAAAAGAAAGAGACCAAATGACGCCATCCAGCCTGATTCAGCAGATTCATTCTAGATTTATTTCTTGCCTTAAGTATTCCGTTAGAAAAACAAAGCAAAACGTTAAAAATGGCGGAAATTTCGCAGTAAGACATTACAGAGCAAACTTCTGACGCAGTATTTCCTTCAACAATCTTAACTTACTTGCGTCGTTTTCATCTGCGGTTTGTAAAATGCATTAAAGCATTGAAATCTAAATGAAAAAAGGCATAAATCATTAATGTTGTACCACAGAAAATGAAAAATGAAATTCGAACATTTGACTGAAAATTTATTTCCCTCAATTTGTCTATGAATAATTTTCATGCGCAAAAACATATTCAAATGTGTTGGCTGTCGTAGAGTTTTAATGAAGATATAAGGCCATTTTACTTGCCCCGTTTGGCAAAGAAAATGAGTGAATTTCTCTCAGTGTAACTGCTGGCTTAACCAGACCAAACGAATAAACGACAAAGCCTGATGAAGAGCGTATAAGTTAAAACCCATGGAAGCTGTTGGCTTGATTCGTGTCAAAAGACTAATGTATTAACCTTTATCTTTTACGTAATCAAATATTCTTTTCGAATCAAGCATAGTGAAGTGATTGATCAGTTCAGTCATGACTTTGGTTGAGTGTCTGATAAGTTTTTTTGCATGGAGGATTTAATCATGAGCTGACATCAGTTAGAGAACCACTGAAAAACCTGGGAGTACTGGACAGCCGTTTCGTCCTAGTTTGGGACTCTTCAGCAGTAGGCACCTACCGGGATTCGAACCCAGGACCTTCTGGTTACAAGGCGAGCTCGTAGACCATTGAGCCACTGGGACCCGATCAAATGGTCCTTGAATTCTAACTTCTGCCAGTTCACGACATAACGCGACCTCTTCGCAATGTCTTCTTCGATGAGTTATTGCCTCATCTTCGACTTGCTGTACCCTACTGGTCACGGCTTCCCACTAGAACCCCAGGTTAAGTGCCTGAATAGGGCCAGTCACTAGTGAGCATCAGATGAATTTTCAAGTATTGGTTTTTGTAGGGATTTTGTTTGATTGCATGGAGAATTTAATCAAGAGCTGACATCAGTTAGAGAACCACTGGAAAACCTGGGAGTACTGGGCAGCTGCTGTTTCATCCTAGTTTGGTAATCATCGGCAGTACGCACCCACTGGTTTCGAACCCAGGACCTTCCGGTTACAAGGCAAGCTCGTATACCATTCAGCCACTGGGACCCGATTCAATGGCTCGTGAATTCTAACTTCTACTAATTCGTGATTTAGCGCGACCCCAACCATTGTCGTTGGTGGGACATCCATCCACACACGTGACATCTAATTGGACCTCACTGGTCACGACTTCTCACTAGAACTCAGGAAACTCCAACCTGTAGCAAGTCACTAGCGAGCATCAGATTGAAACAGGATGAAACAACAGCTGTCCAATACTCCCTGGTTTTCAATGGTTCTCTAACTGATATTAATCCGTGATCAACCCGTAAAACATAACTAATCCTTACAAACCAAAAACTATAGAAAGAGTGTACTTTCTATCAGATTACGTTCAACTACATGCAGGATACAGTGGTGTGTGCATGCGTGCATTAGTAAACAGTTGTAAAACATTTGTTAGCTTCTTCACAAGAAGATATAGACAATTGGGAATTTTGACCAGTTATGATTAATTAGCGATACTTTCCAAACGCTGGAATTGCTCATTACAACTTTGCTTGAGATTTTACAAACATTATTTTCAAGAGCTGGTTTGTTCTTTTTTCAAGTTTGACCACGGATTGTTCACCATTCAGCCATTTGGACCCGATTCAATGGCCAGTCGATTAATTCTAACTTTTACGAATGGCATACAGGCTTTCCTAGTAACGTTCTCGGTTCGAACCCAATTCGATGCCTAATGCCTGTAATCCCAAAAAAAACTGGGGTGAAACAGCTGCTCAGTACTACCTTGCTTCCAGTGCTTCTGTAACTGATATCAATCCGTGGTCAAACTCGAAAAAAGAAATACAGTTTTCGAAATCTGAACTTTAATTTGTGAGGATTTCATTTAAATTTGTCCACGGATGAGTATCAATGATAGAACCATTAAAAACCAGCTGGGAGTGATTGACAACTGCTCCCTACACGTCCAGAATTTATCGGCTGTAGGCATCCATCGGCGTTCAAACTCAGAACCTTTAAATTGCATAATAATCTGATAGTGACTAGATACAAAACGAAGTTGCCGTGACGTTTTAGTAAGAAGTCGTGACCAGCTTGATCTAACCAGGTAGGAGTGAGGAAAAACACTCGCCGACGACATTGACTAATCGCTGAGTTAGGTTTCAGTGGCTGAATTGTCTTTGTAACTGGAAGCCTAAATTTCGAAACCAGGATATTGCGTTCTTCTGATGAGTAGCAGACTAGAACGAAATAGCTATTCAGTACTTCCAGCTGATTATCAGTGGTCTTCTAGCTGATATCAATCGGCGGTCTACTGTGAAATACAATTTAAATATTTTAGGTAGATGTATATACGTCAAAATAGTCAACGGAGATCAACCTTAATATCTTGAGACGAATAATGCTGATTTTATCTAATAATTTCTGAAGCCATTTCAGTATACTTTATTGATAAGACCATTTGGAGAAGCTGGAGGATAATCGCGCTATAATCCAGAATTCAAAGTGAAATAAAAGTGAGTTTCAACCAGATATTTGTCAACAGACCTTCTGAATAACCAACCTGAAGGTTTATAGACTAACAAAGTCCATGCACTATAATCTCTTTTATATTCATCGGGAGAAGAGCAGTTTAGTTCACTGCGATACCATTATTATTGTTAATATTCTCTGCAGTTCCGAGTGGAACAGAAGTCATTAGCAACAACTCTCCACTTATGCCTGGTGTACCAGATCCGTATAAGCTGGCTTCACGAATTCCTGTAAGCTTCCATTCCCCGCAGCACACGACTAATACCGTATCACTTTTCTTTCTCATTCAGACTCTACTGTTCATTTCTTCTCTTTAAAATTGGAACATCCGGCTTCAAGCTTTAAGATTCGAAGTGGAAGTCGTCGGGTGGCTAGCCTTATACTGTGTTGACTACTAAACAAGGTGAATTTTGTAACTTTGAAGGCTGAGAATCGAATCCAAGCCAAAGGTGTGACTAGCAGGCGTTCTCCATTGAACCACCGACGCACTTTTACTAACAAAAAATACTCAATCCTCTTTTGTTTCTTTGGTTACAGCAAGTAATCAGTTTGTGTGCCACAACTGTTACAACTGATAACGCGCTGATTATATGACTCAGTCAAATTTGCAGTTACTAAGTAATTACATCACACATAAATTATTAGTTTGAGGAAGTCGGTTGATCAACGCTAACTCTAGATATACGAAGATGGTTCACATTTACTGCTAGAAAACCTTAGAGATGTCCGTGTTTAAAACACTCACTAGAGCATACTTTTAAAATACACTGCAACGTCCAGCGATGTCCTTGATAATAAAATGAGAATTTGTGATAGAGATGACCACCCGCATGGCTTATTCAAAATGTTTGAATATTGCTGTAGTAGGCTGTCGGTGGCACAGTGGTTAGGACTCTCGCCGACCATGCTTACTTACTTTGCTTCGGCTATCTCCTACGTGAGGATGAGCCGGCTTCATGAACCATGAAGTTTCATGGGAATTGGGTACGAGTGATGTCCCCAGAATCGCTCGGCCTTTTGTTTGAGAGTGCAGCTCTAGCCTTTACACAACCAAGTGTGACCTACAAGGCAGTAGGAGTGGAGTAGGGAGTCCATTATCCATTGGCAGCTGGTGACCGGAGTCCGGTTCATTCGCCTTTTTGAATGGGGCCAGTCATCCAGGGCATCCAATAAGCCCTTTGTCCATACGTCTGCCGGTGAGCTCCGGTGAGCTTCATACGCCAGTCGTTAGAGGTTTGGAATCAGGGTTTAGCCATCTCCCCTAGACTGTCATCCAATGGACAGTCAACTCGGTGAAGAGCGCCGGGCATCCGCTGTTGCCCTCTCACTTTGGTGAAAAACACCTCCACCACGTGAAGGCAGTGAGTAGGACTTCCTCAGGAGAGGCTATGTAAGACGCCCGGTCATATGGGAGCATTTCAAGAGGTGTACGGAGGGGTGGCCAACCCGCGGCGCAAGACACCCACCCCCGACCATCCTGAGGCTTTGGAGGCCGACCATGCACATGGTCCGAGGTTCGATCCCCAGCCGACACACACCTGATATCTATGATTGGTTTGCAAAATTTGAGCTACCGATATTCTTGCTGAAAATTCCATACTTGTACCAGAAATACGGTGTGGAATCAAGCTGTAGTCAAAAATAAAAATAAAATAAAAAAATAAACATTATACAAACACCGAGTAACCGATTCACAGAAGTTGAAAGAGATGCCATGGAACGAAACTCGACTTTCTAGATTATTTCTAAGCAACGCTGTTCACCCAACCTCCACCGTCATCTAAAAATACTGATAACAATATACCATCATTCCATCCTTGTTATTTGTATTCACTATTTTTTTTAAATTCACATTAACAAAAATAACATTTCAAGTGTTTATGTATACAGGGAGAATTTTCAAACGTTAACTCCTCATAACGATACAGTATTTGATTAGAAAACCATGAGTTCCGCCTATTCTTTTGCATATTTTTATTTATATAAAACGCCTCCCTGAAACTGTTTGTTAAAGCTATGCGAATAACCGAATAATTAAATTTTTCGGAAACATCGAAATTTTCTAATTAGCTAAGATAAATTCTTCTTTTTGTAGGACTCTTATGTATATTCTTGCATGAAGTACTTACGTCAGTCCACAACGGACCTAAACTCTAGTTTTTGTGATGAAAATACGCTGATTTCTCAAAGTACTATTCACAACAAACTCGTAGTCAGTCCCATCTTTTATTTATGAAAATGTGTTGAGTAAAGTGCCATGCCACTAAGCAAGATATCTTATTAGTTTTAAGCTGGGTTTTGGATTAGTCCAATTAGGTAGATCTTTCGGTTGTTGAGGGACGGATTAGATTTACTTACTTACTTTACTTTACTTCGGCTATCTCCTACGGGAGGATGAGCTGGCTTCATGAACGTCTCGAATCATCGCTGCCCAGGCGCGGCGATCTGAAGCAAGGTTTTGCGATAGGGATATCCAATTCTTGTTCCACATACGGAGTCCGTAGACGGTTTGTAGCCCCAGGCACTCCATATCTGCCTTGACTGTACCAACCATGTCTTCAGCTGTCCGCCCCAACAAGAGGGGTTATTCCGGGAAGCAACCCAGGGTTGCGATTGTTATTTGTTCCAAACAGATTTGGGGTTAAGTTGGAGACAGAATTTACTTTTGAGTTCAACCGTTGGTCCTAGCGTTATTAGTGTGTTCATACCTCTTGACTATTTAAGGTTAAGCTATGCTAAAATCAAGATGGTCTTAGAAAAACTGATGTGATGTATTAGGTTAAGTGAATTCATGTTAATACTACATGACAAATAAACTTTATATTATGAATGAAAATAAAGAGTTTTGAAGGAAAAGATCAGTACTGTGTTTCATGTATATATTGAAAAGAACTAGAAGTTCACCAAAGATGGCGATCTTTTCGCTGATTTCATTCTCAAAAGCTGTACAATTGCATTTATATAGATTAATTTACATGGATACAATTATTATTCCACATAGTAACGAAGGTGATAATAATTTTCAACTTGATATGAAAGTTTGAAGGTACGAATAAAGATTACAAGGGGCTTAGAGACAAGATTTCATAGGATTAGAAAATAGCTACAATGTATGCTAAATTAATATTTGATAACTACGGAATTAATTTTAAAGGCGAATAAAAGGTGATAATAGTTTTCAACTTGATATAAATTACAAGAGGCTTAGAGACGCAACGATAGAACGAACTACAGGTGTGAACAAACAAAATGAGCATGGAAACAAATTGAAATCAAAGTTTTTCAACTTGAAATGTAAGTTAGGAGGTGTGAATATAGATTACAAGAGACATAGAAACAAAAAGTTACACAGGATTAGAATATAATTGTGAAAATGGTTATTCTAAACGGATTACAAAGTGATCAAGAGGAGCATGGAAACAAACTGATTTTATAACTGAAAAAAATACGATGGATTGAGTGAAGGTAAAGAGAGAAAATTACACACACAGATAACAAAACAAAAGAAACTGAAGGATAATGGAACATACCGAACTGGGTGGATGGTAGTTGCAAAGCCTGAACTAGTTTCTTTTGAAGACATGGCTCCGGCTTTTCGATGCATGTGGCGAGAGCTTCCGCAGTACAGAGAAGTCGGAAACACACTGCCTTTGTAGATTTTTGTTAACTTTGTGAATGACTCTAAATGATGAGTCGGTTGAGGTTCTGTGACAGGTATCGACGAGATGCTCAGTTATTGCACTTCTGATTGAACCAGTGCCTCCTCTTTGAAGCCATGCTGAATGATGTCCCCTAACATATTTTGATAAGACACGCAGAGAACGACCTATGTACCTAGCTCCACAAGAGCAGGTGAACTGATAAATGCACATTAAAGTGATCATATGCAGAAGTCTGTCCTTCTTATTGCTTCAAAGTAGTGGGAGGCTAGAGAATATCACTCTTAGAGTTGCTGCCGGAAAAATCTGTGTATATGTAAATATATCTAGCTCATGAATTTCAAATAAATAATCCAAACTACCTCAAACATTTGTTGAATTGAGTTTTTTGAACATAGTTCTTGGGTGCATCCATAGTTGAGATCACAGAGTGAACAGTATCACACGGATTTTGACTGACTAAACTATTGTGAACAAACATTTCGGTTTGATAAGTGGTGATTGACAGTCATATCATACATGCACCATTCATGCTTTTGGGTAAGATGTGTTAGCCGGACATATCTGAATCTAAGTCATGGATACTATTCGCTCAAATATTCTGAGTGATTACACATCGGTTCGTGACACGTACATATTTCAGCTTATACTGTCTACTCACTAATGATACTAATATCATCAAATAGGCAGATTTAAATGTTTAATTCCCCCATATTATTATGGAAAACAAAGATTCATCCACAGAGACACAAATAAAGTTGAGAAATTCAGGCGTGAATATGTAACAGCCGTTTATCACACCAAAAAATCGCGTGAAGATATTTGTGATCTATTGCGAGCAACAAGACGTAGACTTTTTACACTTGCAACAATTCTCTGTTTCTCTGAGACTTACAGACTCAAAATTGTGGATTCGACGGCAACTCTTGCACTGGAATAGACAAAAAGAAATTACTCGGTAAAAACGAAGAGGGAAATAGAGGCGAACAGTAGGTGTGTGTTGTCGAGATTTTCAAGCGTCATAACAAATCAGGCTGTCGAATGTAGCCTGAGTAGAAACTAGCGGTTCCGGTACCTAGTGGTAATTTACAAGATGGTGATTAACACCTGTTATGAATGGTGCAGCCAACTGTAACTGATAATAGAGAACGGAATCCCATAGAGATGTGTCGGTGAAACCCTTTGGTTTACTGGGAAAACATAATAGTTTACAAATAAAATTCAAATATAAACCAATCATGGTGTTTTGTCTATAGGATAATACGATGGTGAATATAAATTGTGCAGTTAGTCATAATAATGGTAATGGTAATATTAATAATAGTAATAATAATAATAATGGTCTTATCAATAATAAGGATGAAAAAATGAGGTAATCTGTGATAACCTTGAATGACGAAAAACAGTATGATTAAACAAACAATTGTTCAGGTAGAAGTAGTCGATAAAGGCTAGTAAAAACAAATGAACCGATTACGTAATGTTAGATTGTAGGGGAAGGAAATGAAACACGTTTATAATGAATATAAGATAAGATTAGGGGATGATAAGAAAGGGGTTGGAAATATAAATAAAGGGTGGGGTAGAAGTCTTTCGTTGGTTATGTCTTATTAGGCCATGGGAGGGATAATGGCTGCACGAACTTCTTTTGAATGCATAGTTTAGGTTTAATAGTTCGAATGCCTATCGCCTCAGCTGTGTGCAGTAGACGAATACGAAATCTATTAGAAAGATTCGGAGGGATACGATGAATTACTTTGAAGGCTTTCGTTTTATCGACTACATGACCACTATCAATTAGATGTGACAGAATTGAGCTACGGATTGTTTTTGTCTGTCCTTTGCCAAACCACGATGGGAGATGTTCACTAACACGTTGGCTAAGCTGTCTAGTAGTACGCCCAATATAACTGTTTTTCGTCATTCAAGGTTATCACAGATTGCCTCATTTTTTCATCCTTATTATTGATAAGACCATTATTATTATTATTACTATTATTAATATTATCATTACCACTATTATGACTAACTGCACAATTTATATTCACCATCGTATTATCCTATAGACAAAACATAATAGTAACAATCTTTGTCTGTTACTTCAGTATGTGAGTAAAGAAGCACAGTATGTAGTACTTCCTGAACGTGAACTATCCAGTTCCAGTCGCAATGCCTACTGTATAAAAAATTCTTATTTCCTGGAATGCACTTCATTTGTTATCTAAATGTCTGAAATTATTGCGCTTCAACGAACTTTTAATTTTCTTCAAAAAAATTATCAGGAAAACTTATGAGCAGGTGGAATAACGTCTGAGTGGCTCCACTTGTTTGCATATCAACGAAAACTTAGATATGAATAACTCGATTTGCCTGAGATCATTTCCTTGGAATACATTTTCTTGTTGACTCAAATAATTTGAAATTCATTATAAAACTGAATGCAAAGGTCCACATTCATTTGCATGATTCTTTCACATAACATATTTCATGGACATAAGACGACTTTTAATTCTTTGGTAATATCGATAATTTCATCTTTTCCACTATTTCCTATTTTACACTGCATTACTACAGTTAACTTTCTTCGAATACGGTATACGAACAAGATTGCATATTTCGCCTAATTTTTGTATCAAAGGCCAGACATTAAAAACAAATGAATCTACCTCAAAGCTTTCATAAAACCATTATTCCACTTAGTTCCAAGTGCAACATACACCGCCATTTAAGTCTGTTCTCTTTAATCTTCTTGATTACCCATGAGCCTTCATCTCCCTCTCACACGTCCTGCTCCGCGTATCCCTTGGACTCCTAATTTCACATTTTCACTAGACCCATGCTTGAGAACTCCAACTGTGATGTATGTTCCATATCTCCAAAGTATTTACTCAATCGTTCCCCATTTCCCTCTGAATAGATTTCCTCTGCAAGAGATTTGTGCATCATTTTCAAACTGGTAGAGTTTCGCATTTCTTATCCTTTCCAGCCATCGATCAGTCCATCAGTATAAGGCAGTTGATGATGAAGATTTGTATTAGCCTGTTGGAAATTCTTTTCATCATGCATGCTCGATGAAATCAAGGATTGGTTTGACACCACTGTTGAAGAACCATATCCTGTTTGTTGTGCTAAGTGCAACAGATTTTCATGCTGATATCAGAGTACTGAAGGTGTGTCTTGCTTTTTCTATGCTGTCTAGCTTTGATTTTCTCATCGGTGATACATGTTGTCAAAACAATGTCTCCTAGATAGGTGAAATGGGTGATTTTCTCTAGATTTCCTTTAATTGATGTTGAAAACATAGACAGTCTACATTCCTAATTATAGTTTAACGGAAGTTGAATTATGCCATATCTCTAAATAAATTGTTCACTGCCTGTCCTTTTATGAAAATGATCATATATGATCTCATTAACTGATCATCTGGAGGACCACGATCTAAAAATATTGTGAATTTTAATGTGAATTTCAAGGAAGGATGATATCATTATTCAACTTCCTGTATTCTAAAGGTGAAAGTTATGTTACCTATGAGATGTTCACCTTTCAACATGATATTTAAAAGTATGCGAGAACCCTGAGTTGAAAAATGCCTTGCAAAAAACAAATTCCTCCTTTTTCCATCACTTCATCACATTTGTGACTCAATTAAGTTGCGTTAACGATATAAAACTTCAAAAATTTACGTTCACAGTTGCATTACTGGTGGCGCTGCTCCCCTAAAGAGTGAAGTCGCTAGCCTCAACTTCATCCTTACCTTTCCGTTTTACACCCACTGATCGATTCCGTAGCAGCTGAAAGTTAAGTATATTTATTATGAATGCTGGATTTTTATGTGCTTGAATGTGAAAATTGACAGTATAGTCACCTAAAAATGTCTTATTTTAAATTCAATTTGACTGAATCGCACAAGTAGTCGACATGTCGACCTGACACAGGGTACTCCGACCCAATAAACCGACAATCTAAGTTGAGATGAATAATTAATAAGACATGTTACTCAAAAAATGGATATTGTCCCTTAAGTGGTCTAGTGGATAACAGTTTGGCGTTTGAAACGTTGGCGGAGAAACACGCAATGGAGATGTGCGGATGAAGTCCTATCATCCTCAAAGAAACAAGGGAAACAATTATAGTGATAAATAAGGCTTTTGATAAAAGATTTTTATTTATTCAGTAATTGATGGCTGAATGTAAAGAGAAAATCTGGGTGCTGATAACAGACAAAATACTAGGCTCGGAATTGCTAATCTTTTACTTTAACTTTAAACTTTTACTCGATATTCCTTGAGTGTACTGGAGAGAAATCGTAATATGTAAGGTGTTATTAACACATATTGTGTAGTATCCATTGAACTAAGTAAATATTTGTTTATATTTTTGTTTATTTTAGAATGTTCAACTACGAAATATAAATTCACTTTACTTAAAGAAAGTCTGTTGCAATCCTGATTGTACTATCGCTATCAACATTCTTGAATTATGAATGGCACTCTGGTCAGTGTCAAATCGCTTACTCCAACATGGAATGAAAGAAGACATAAACTTCTATTGTCTCTGATAACTTTTGGAATTATATTAAATATCATTTTGCTGGTGATCACATTCATCACAAAGAATTTAATCAGAAGGGGTCTTCAACATTCAGCCTCAGCCTCATCGAAATACAGTAAGTGTGTAAGGTCTTTTTGTTTTCATTACGCCCAGCCTCATAATTATGTTCGATAATTAAAGCAGTAATAATCAAGGATTCATTCGAAATCATATTTTTGATACAATGTGGCATTCTCTCGATATATTACAATATTGAGGCTATTGTTCGCCTCATATTATAAGGCTTTATGAAAGCAATAATGAGAATAATAATACCACGTGAATATATTGATAAATCACAAGTCATTACAGAATAAAACGGAGATATTTAAACAATTAGTTCCATTTATGGATTTACTTAGACAAAGCAATAACAGTACCTAATTTGCGTGAATCGTGTAATGTTGCATTTGCGCAACACATTTCGACCAGTCTGATCACACTCAACGGACATGTCATATGAATATAAATGGAAATAATAAAGTGTTAATAGGTAGGAGAAAAAAACTTACGGCAAGTTAAAAGAAAATATTGAATGTCAAATTAGCAGTGGTCACTAGGCCGAACAAGGGAGGTAATAGTACATCTACCGTGGTATCAAGGCAACGTTTACCAAGGAAGGTTTAATGTGATGATGAAATGTTCTGCAGACATAAAAGTGCTCCAGACTGTTTAATCGCTGGAGCTACCAGAAGCTTTCGGGTACGCCCCAAAAAAGCTTTATAAATACGTTTAAAAGACATGTAAACATTAGTTTTCTGTCCCGTCTCTATAGAATGTTTGGCGATAGAGGAGCTAGGTCATCTGTTCTCACCATTATTGGGTCCTTTGGATTATATTCGCTTCTGGAACTATTCACGAATACTTCATGATTTGAAATAAATCTTTCTCAGAATAATTTATACCTAAAACTAGGGCACTGTGATAGTGATAATAATATTATTAATAACGACATGCATATCGAACCAGCAATGAGAAATCTAAACCGTCAGTAGTAATTCCATACAAAGAAGCAATCTCGAAAACCACCTTACAGAGTATTCTTAACAATGTAGGAATAAAAGTGGCACTCAAACACACAAACTCAATTAGAAATATGCCTTGTCGGTTAAGGCATTAATCTTGGTGAGGAAATTAAATGAAACAAATAAGTTTATCTAATATGCTGCAACGACTGTTCGGTCAAATACATAAGTCAAAACGGTAGAACTAAGTCAGATAGACTAGAGGAACATAAAATCCTAGCAATATATAGATTAGCTGACCTGGAAAAATATAACAATATGGAGAATATTTCAGCTCTACCACTAACTGCATGCCGTCACACAAACTAAAACAGTATCAGGTAGGATACAATAACAGTTTGAAAACTGGATATCTGAGAAATTCTACTACCTCTACGACACATAGGAAAGGATAAAGGAAACTGTTAAACAAAAGTGTCGAAGTCGTGCAGTTAATAATACTGTTTCAATGTCTGTGTGATTTACCTAATAAACAAACCAATATGAAGGTATTTCTCACACCTTACACTTTGACTTCTTATATTCAATTTTCCGAGGATGAAGTCAGGTATAATTTCTTGTTATTTCTTAACAGTTGCAAAAGGTCAGATGTACTGAGAATCCCATAAAATTACTTTTGGTTACTTCTTACTGGATTTCAAGTGTTTGTAAAGCAGCGTTTTCAAAGAAACATTTTTCTACAAATTCGTTTGGTGGGGATGAATAAAGAAAGAATAAAGACTTCATCTGTTGCATTCAGTGGTAACTTCTGCCTCAGTTCATGCTATCCTACAAGATCCACCTTTTAATCATGTCGTATGTCCCGTTGATGTCTGAAAGTGTAACCTACAGTTTCTGGTATTCGTAGAAAATTTAGCTTAAAACTACACGAAAACAAAAACTGATCGATTTCTGATAAATCACTATTCGTTTAGGAAGAATCCGACTGCAAAGCATTGAAGTCATTACAAACAGTCACTTAATCGGCACACATAACAATCATCAGACTAAAGGCTGATGTGAGTGAAATCCTGCTACTTATATTAGTCTCTATCAGTAGTGTGTGTCATCAAGCACCTCTAATCTGGTCGATGTTTACCTCTGTCATTGAAAAAAACAGCTCCTTGAAAGAGGATAAAAGATGACAAATCATCATAGTTTTCGTAAATACATGTAACGAAATTAACAATACGACTACTGAGCCATTCTCAACGTAGTCGTCTTTTTTTAGGAGTAAACAATTTTGTTTTCATGCTGTTTTTATTAGTATCAATGCGAACGTGTGTTGATTTCATTCTAATTAGAAAAAGTATAAAACCTTCATGTGTATCTGCTGTTTTCGTCTTTAGACAATTAAAACTTTAGTGAAATTTAAAATTTAACTCATTTAGGAAGTGAGACATGATTGTTTGAAGCTCCACAGTTATTTCTTCCTCAGGTAAAGCTCTAGATGGTAGATACATAGTTGATACATAGTGAGGAAATATCATTCTGTAAAAGTTGCGAAATATTTATCGTGTCCGACTCTAAGCTGTTCCATCTTCAGGAATCGCCCATCTCGTAAGATAATGTTTTCTCATTTCCTTTCAGTACCGCTCCACAGTACCTTGACAGCAACTCTGACGACGTTACCTTTTGCCTACTGCCAGAGTCTAAATGACAGGTGCATTCTCCGCAATGGGTGATTCAATTCAGCGTTTTAGACAAAAAGACATTCGGTGATAAATAGGGTCATTTGGTAGTTTTCCTTAAACAGATACAGTGGGTTTGCTGTAAAGTAGAAAGAAATACGTGAACATCAGCATTTAAAGTCTTCACTTGCCACACTCAGAGAACGCCGTGAAATAGAAAACTGTGTACATGCGAGTTGAGAAGACAAAGTCGAATGAAGCACCAACGTCCTATTGAAAGGTAAGAAAGAGAATAATTGTGCGTCAATGACCCAGAGGTTAAAACCGACCATGTAAATTATCGGGGTTACATCGCCGGCCGACTCACGCCTGATATCAGTGGTCAGTTTTCTAAATTTGGGCCATCGAAATCATATGCTGAAAATTCCATACTTGTACTAAAATACTGTGTGGCATCAAGCCATAACCAAAATAAATTTTAAAAATTGGCTTTTGACTACGCCTACAGATATAAAAATCACAGAGTTATAGGTACATATTTGTTATTGGGCAATTGCCATCGTTCATGCGTGAACATACTAGCTGTAGAAACAATTTCAGGGATTTTTGAGCAGGAGATTTATTTCTTTTATGTGTCACAATTGATCAATATCACTGGGAAGACCATCACAAATTAGGAAGTAATGTGGTGTGTGAAGTTGGAGTGAGACGTCGTGAAAAGTGGTATCCATCTCGTCAGAATGAAGACAAATATTCACTAGATATGACACTGGTTATTTGTTGTGCTCAAGTTACGCTTTGGTAGAAGTCATTTGCATCAAGATTGGGTCCCATCACTGAATGGCCTTGTAACAGGAAAGCCTCGTGTTTGAATCCAAGTCAGCGTGTACTCCTGATGACTATCAACCTAACCTGACACGAAATAGCTCTCCAGTATCACTTGGTGGTTTACAATGTTTCCCTGATTGATATTAATCCGTGGTTAAACGTGAAAATATTTGATATTATGAAGACATATTTCACAATCATTTACACTTCACTACAAGTATTCCTAGTGCATTATCATATAAACCAACCGGAAATAAATAGATGAAGGGTGCATGTTTCGAATGTGCTCTATTCATCCCATTTATTTTCCTATCATCCGACGCATCGAAATGGTGATGCAGTGCGTGATCTGCTGTATGTGTTACTTTTCCATTTTAAAGAAATACTGCAAATTTTTCGTCACTCTCTGGGAACAATTTTTCATAAATGCTTCATTTGTTCTTAAAACATTTTATTATGAGAAACGTTTGCGATTTCCTTCAGAATGGAGTATACATTACCAATAAATTTTAGTATGAAGTGAGTGAATAATGATCATGAATTGACTTCATTATGGGGACTAGTGAATATTGAGAAACCCTGGATTGCTATTTCGTCCCTTGTTCAGCATTACATCGTATGACGCCTCTATCTATAGATCCCTGAGCCTTCAGTCTCTAAAGTAACTTTGCTGACTGTCTAACCACTGATACGTAATCCGATAGTTTATGAATTCAACCTTCTGTCTGTTGATGTTATCAGGCGTCACATTAAAACTACCATCAGCAATATTTGTCTACTTACCATGAAGTTCATAATTTAGATCACCAGCATGCTTACTGCTGAAATGCTCCATAGAAGGATGAGCCTTCTATCCAGTCCTATCCAGATTTAAAAGCTCTTCTGGCTTGAGACAGCTCACTGTAAGTCTTGATGCATTCTTCACGTCAGTACGGTTATTGACGTTTCACCAACGCGGAATCTTAGAATGCTGTTCAGCTGAAGGTTTTGTATTGCTTTTCCTATTATTTTGCTGCTTAGGAAAATCGAAAGTGAACAACATGGGCAGTCATACTGAGGAGTGGATGTAATTTACGCTTTGTAAAAAGCAAATACACACTAATCAGTTAGTCAGTATTCCCAAAGTGTTAAAATTAGATAGAACATGACAATTAAAAGGGGACTTTCAGAATATCAGGAGAGGAGAATTCAACATCAGACATTTTCCTTCATCGGATTTTTGCCGTGACCAAATTTATTAGGCATTCAACATTTTTGGTACTAGGTGGAGGGTCGGGCCCGAATCACACGATAAAATCACGACCAACATGGCTGCTTTTCATAGACTCAGTATGGGTTAGGAAAACGGCATCAATCATTCTCATTCATAGAAGAACTCTGGAGAAAGGCACTTCCTTCACGTACCTAATCAACATAACTTCAACTACGCATGGTTATTATTATCACCATTTACGCTAGGAGTTTTCTGGGTTGCTGCAGTCACTTTTACATACCTGAGAATGCATCAAGATTTGACTGAAGATTTTAAAAACAAATGCACGTTGAATGAGACAGATAATGGTGAGGATAAATTCCGCATTAAATGTTCTTGTCCAGTCATCTCAAGGCTGTGGGTTTGTCGAATGCAGATGAATAATAGTCTTCATTGCGGATTGTCAGATCGCAGAGATGAAATTGACAACGCCGGATAATATCGAAAAAGACAGACTGGCGTTCATTACTGTGGAAGTTGGCTGGTTTCAGCTTAAGAAACAGGTACTGGATCGTCAAAACTAATGTCAGATCACCGCTTCTATTCGGTTCCGAGACTTTATAATGAAGCCAGTTACAGCATTTTACTTTTCCGTATCCATAGCAAATCTCAAAAGATGGGGATGGTCGAATAACAGGGAAAAACCAACGAGGAACCTATTTTCTAAATAATATACCGAAAAATTAACTTTGCGAAGTACGCTGATGATTTAACAGTTTAACTGGCTGTTAACTCCAGCTAGATTGTGCCGAAATAAATAGCTTTCTATCGAGAGTCAGTAAATGGTCTGAGTCTAACGGTCTTAAGCTGAATCCCTCTAAATGTCAAACTGTTAATTTCAGCTTAAGATGTAAACGACAGTTAAAAGAAGTCGTCGATTCCCATGAGAGTTTGAAGTTTGACGACAATGATATAGGAATTAAATCACAAATTATGTATCTTGGACTCATTCTCTCTTCTGATCTCTCCTGGACTTCCCATGTCTTAGCGACCTCGAGTAAAATATTCCGCATGACATTTTACACCAGGAAGTTAAGGCATTCGAGTAAAACCTAACCCCTCCTCTTACAGTTCATAAACTCTTGCATCCTACCTATTCTTTTTTATTGTTCACATTTATTCTCTCCCGGTTTGCTTAAAAAGGACAATGTCACATTTCTTCGAATACTGGAGACGGTTAATAGGGTGGTGTTCCAGTGGACCACATAGTTAACGTCGTTGTCAATAGGCACTTGACTTTGTGCAATAAATTCGCTAGAGGAATTCTGTCTGTCCACTTTACCCTCAGCTTTCACCTTGCATCTCCTCAGGTAGAACAAGAAGTAATTTCAGAAAACACTATGCTCGCACGTCTAAGTATAAAAATTCTATGACATCATACTTGTCGCGTATTTTGTGTGATGAAAATAGTGTCAGGCTAGAATTAACTAACCTTGTTTCATCCAGTAAATAAACAATTTCCTCCATCCATCCTTATATACCTTCAAGTTTTACTTTTTTTATTACTTCTATTATATTTATGGTCCTGTTACTTCTTTGTTTTACTCTCATCATTGCAAACACAAACTTGTCTCTATGACTGCTGTAATCTTTGTTTCTCGCCTCGCCTTATCATCATGTAAAGAGAACATTATATTTGAAAATTTTTAAACAAGCTAAGATTTCTATACCGCATCGACAATAGTATGTGAAACAAGCCCATAGTAATTTTACTTATATTATTATTACTACTTTAGCTGTTATCATTATTATTTCCATAAAGAAAGGAAGACGAGATTTGCAGTATAAAATGATATCGTCATTCTATTTCACAGGTTCTAATCAGCTGCAGACTACCTGAAATTACAATAGTTATATAGATGATAATAACATACTTTAATGTTTGAGTGGTGGTAGAGAAGAGATACTATAAAACTGACGCATCTAAATGAAAGCATTACAATGTTTTTAGTTTAAGTTTTCATCATCAATTTATACGCCTTTAAAGTTGAAAAGAGGGGGAGGGGCAAGACAGAAAACAGAAAAATTGATTAACAGAACAGTGTTAGCTTTTAGGTTCACATAGCAACTCAAGAAACAAAAGCGGTTACAGTTTGTGAGATTAAGATTTGTTCAGTGAGTTCAGATCACTGAATTAGATAAATAATCAGAATCAAAATTCTGTTACGAAGGAAGTGAGAGGTTAATCACACTCTCTTTCTGTATGCATAAGTCTGCTTCCTTTCAGGCACAGGTTTTTGGGAATATGTTCAGAAAACCGGATAGAAGCCCTTCTTTCTATCCTTCCAATGTACTTGCTCCCGCAAATGCACGTGAATTCATAAACGCAGTTGGAGGTGACATCAGCAGGGTATTTATCCAGTTTTGTGTGGATTAAAGAAGGAGTGGTGCTGTAAACTGTTATGAGTTTTGCTGCCGGGAAGCTTCTATTTATTGCACCTTTCAATCTTTTGTCAATCTTTTGTGACACTGCATCTCCTTTGTATGGTAGACAAATAAACACTATTTTCTTTTCTACAGTTGGGTGCTTTTCTTTCTCATCTTTTTCTCTGCTGTACTTCTGTATGAATCCCTTGGGGTATCCATTTTCGCTTAGGCATTTCTCGACGAAAACTAATTCTTCTTCGACCCTGTTTGGCGTATAAATTGATGATGAAAACTTAAACTAAAAACATTGTAATGCTTTCATTTAGATGCGTCAGTTTTATAGTATCTCTTCTCTACCACCACTCAAACATTAAAGTATGTTATTATCATCTATATAACTATTGTAATTTCAGGTAGTCTGCAGCTGATTAGAACCTGTGAAATAGAATGATATCATTTTATACTGCAAATTTCGTCTTCCTTTCTTCATCGAAATTTATAAAGGGAACCAAATGTATGAATTATTATTTCGATTTTATATACTGCATGTTTTTGACATAACCTCTATTGTAAATGTGTAAAATTTTCCGTGTGATTAATTTTATTTATAATTTTAGGAAATTAGATGCAATATTGTTTTGCCTAATGCTGAAAATTCCATTCCGTATCACAAGTACAGTATTTGGAACAAAGTAAATCATTATTATTAAAAAAGAACGATGCTGTGGAGACCACCGACCGGTATCTCGTGCGTTTATGCCTAGTGAGATGGATTAGGAATCGACTAGTTCACCGTCTGTGGGTGTTATAGACGAAGGTGGTTGAAGCAGTGAGAAAGTTAAACTTATAAGTTCTCGCAAAGCCAGCTCTAGACAACTCCAGTGAATGTTATCCTGTAACCTTATGTTCCACACGAAATATTATTAAATATCGCTTTCACAATAGTTCACATAATCAATCTGAAATTTGGATTAAGGTTGTGTGGTATATTTTTACTGTGATTTCTCCTAGTTGTTCGTGAATAAACGTTTCTGGAACACCTTTTTCTTATTCTACTCCCTCAAGTAAACATCATTTAAAATGAGAGAGAGAGAGTTAGTCGCTTGTTCTTAAAAAGGTTGAATATATGAAAACAGCAATTTCATTCACCCTAGTTGTGATATTTTTTTCCTGACTTTTTAGAGGGCAACAAACCATGTACAGTTTTCAACTCAAATAATTTATTTCAATCAATTAAGGCTTAAGACAGAAAACAGTCAATTGCTAAATTGAAGAAAACAAAATGTTGTTCAGTTTGTTTTTTATGGTTGTGTGTGTGTGTGTGTTAGATGGAGGCATTCCCCTTGTCACGATAAGATCTCTTTTGCGTGTTGTCGACTAAAACGTACGATTACACAAACGTTTTCTGTGATTAAATCAAATCAAATAGATTGAACTAATTATTGATAGATCAATTAAAGAAATAAAATAAAGGCAGTTTGAATAGAGGACTTCATCTAAGAGAATGAAATCTTCTCATTCCCCTGAGCACCAAGTAAAGCGTAGTACTGCAAGCAATAACATTTCAGTAGTAGTTGATTCCAATTTTATGAGATCAGCTTTCTAATTAGACTTCCATTCTTTCCTAGTTTCTAATTTTTCAAATGCCTAGTAGATTAGGAAGGGTTTAAGGACCTTTGCCCTTTTTTGAATCTGTGATCAAAGATAGGTAGGTACCTTTGTAAGTTGGAAAGCTTTCATCAGTCTTAAGGTGAAACAGGAATCAGCCTGTTGAAGAAATCGCATTGCACTTGGCTTTATAATATATGTTTTCCCTAGTCGATAATAGAGAAGGACTGTATTTCAAATAATTGGTTTCCGTGATCGGTCATTAATGAGTAAACGTTCATATTTTGTCTAAGACCTGGGAGATATGAAGTCGAATCCACTACCAGTAGATGATTTCCCACGAGCTCGTGGATACGCTTCTTGCAAAGTGCGTAGTATTATTTTCCTCTTCAACCTAATCCAACTATTCAAAATTAATTTGCACACATGTTTTGGTATTACATGTTGTCACTAGAGTGCATGGTGTGGCATGAAGTTAGCTCGTTAATACTGTAGTCGACAGATACCTGATGTCGCTGGTACAGCGGTTAGGACTCATGGTCCCTAGTTTGATACCCTGCCGACCACACCTGATATATTTGGTTGGACTGCAAAATTTGGGCCACCGATATCACATGCTGAAAATTGTATTATTATTAATATCATTATTTGCTTTAATTCCTAGAGGAACATAGGGCTTTAGCCACGCTTCTCCACTGCCTTAGGTTCTCTGCTAGATTTTCCACCTGGATCAAAGTCTGCTCACATTTTTTCATCTCCTCTTCACACGATTTCCTACAAGTCATTCTTTCACTGACGACCAACTCGCCGCTTCCCTTTCGGGTTTCACTCGAGCAATGGCTTGTCTAGTGATGTCACTTGATGGTTTCCTCAGAGTATGGCCAGCCAATCCATCTCCATTTCTCCCTGCCTACGCGCGAAGTCTCCGATCTGTATGGTGAGTAGCACTGACTTCACACTGGAGTTGAAAATCCGGATCTTATTTTTGATGATGAGTGCTGTTGACCTCCACACAGGCTTTAGAGTAATGAAAGCTTGTCTTGATTTTCCGAATCTCGCTTTGATATCCTCGTCCTATTTGATTTGATTCTAGTGAACACCTGGTATAAAATTGTCTGTGTGGTTATTCCGAAGTGCCTAATTGAAGCTAAAACTGTTCTCATCAGTCAAAGAATATGAACTGAATATATCATTACGTAGGGGTTTCATGTAATAGAACACAGCTTCCCTGAAATTCCCAATGAGTATTTATTCGTAGTTATCTGCCATTACGAGATTATTCCAGATGGTCTCAAAGTCTACTCTGGGTTGCTAACAAAAGAAATGGAAATAGGAAAACTGTTCACATACCTTTCAAATAAATGTAATTCCTCGACTGTCAACTGCGGCTGATCACTTTCATGACTTCCTTTAAAACCTTTTGCAAGGAGTGGAAGTGATACGTATCCAATGATGACGTCATATTCTTGTCTAAAAATTGTTTCACTAAATGTGAATTGAACATTTAACATGTAGCTCAGTAATAATTATATTAGGCATTCAGTTTGTATAATTATTATTACAGTTATATTCACAATTTTCCTTTATAAGATAAAAGGATAATTAGTTAAACGAAATGTGATTCGTTCAAATCGTGGAAGATATTGATTTCAATAACTGAGATAACGATAACAGCGGTTAAAAAGATTATGAATAGTGATGTCGTCAGTAACTGCCACAATCGCCTGAATATTGTCATATTCTCATAGACACCTTCTTCGTAGGTTCTGAGGAACTATCTGGTGTACACTCTGGTTAACATAGTAATTAAAAAAACTTCACGAGCAGAATTCAAGACAAAAGCTTAAAATCGTCCCTTAAATATTCATTGGTTTGTTGTCATTCGAAATTCTAATAGTTTCTCCTCCTGCATACTATCATTTCTAGTAATTGTTTTGTTTCCAAGATCCAATACAGTTATGAGTGAACCGTATGAAACTAATTTTGCTTACTGGAACGTTTCTCCTATGTAGATGAAGCCTGATCCACTTTTCCGAATGACTAAAGTGAAGACGAAGTTAGCATGTACTAATGAATGACTTTAGAAGTTGAAATCCTCTCGACTTCGTGATGAAGTTCCTTTACGGAGTTTTCCACGCCTGACCCGACTTCTTTTTAAAGACTCAGGATCAACCAGCAAACTAAAGTCCATCGTTCTCACCCATAGAAGAATTCTAGAGAAAGGCACTCCCTTCATGTGCTCAATTAACATAGTTTCAACTGCCCATGGCTCAGATAAAGACTTGATTAATTTATTACACTCAACATTTTACTGTTATTATTATCACAATTTATCCTGAGAGTTTTCTCGGCTGCCGCAGTCACTTTTTCACCCTTGAGGTAGCATCAAGAATTCACTCAACAGTTTTAAAACAAATGCACGCTGAATGAGACAGATTACGGTGAAGATAAATTCTGTATTAAATGTTCCTGCCCAGTCATGTCAAGGCTGTAAGTTTACTGAATGGAAATGAATAATAGTCCTCATGGCGGATTGTCAGACGGCACATATGAAGATGGTAACGCCGGAGAAGATAGAATAAGCCAGAATGGCATTCATGACTGTGATGTCAATGTGAAAGTTGGCTGCACTCAGCTTATGATCCAAATATTGGATCTTCAAAATTGCTTTTATACGGTTCAGAGACTTATAATGATGAAGCCATTTACAACACCTAACATTTCTGTCTCCATAGCAAAGCTCAAGTGATGGAAATGGCTGCATAACAAGAAAATTTACCCATAAACCAATAAGGAACCTATTTTATAAATAATATACTGAAAAACGAAGATAAATAGGAAAGCTGCTGAGGAGATGACTGAGCGATATCTCTTGCGTTTATGCCTGGTGAGACGGATTAGAAAACGACTAGTTCGCCGTCTGTGGATGTTATGAAGAAGGTCGTCTAAGGAGTAAGAAAATTAAACTTATAAGATTTCGTAGAGCCAGCTCGAGACTACGTTAGAGAGCGGAGTTAAATAGCCATGTTATGCTGAAACCTTATGCTGCACTCAAAGTATTACTAAATATCGCTTTCACAAAAGTTCACATGATCAGTCTGAGAGTTTGAATAATTTTGTGTGGTATATTAACTGTGATTTCTCCTAGCTTTTTCATAAATTGACGTTTGTAGAACACCTACCTTATTCTACTTCCTCATGTAAACATCATTTAAAATGAGAGAGAGAGAGGGTTAGTCGCTTGTTTATAAAAACGCAGAATTAAAGGAAACAGCGGTTCACCCTGGATGAGATTTTGTTTTCCTGACTTTTTAAAGGCAATAAACCATGTTCAATATTCAATTCAAATGATTTATTTCAATCAGACAGAAAACAGTCACTTGCTAAATTGAAGAAAACAAAATGTTGTTCAGTTTGTTTTTGATGATTGTGTGTGTGTGTGTGTGTTAGATGGAGGCATTCCCCTTGTCACGATAAGATCTCTTTTACATGTTGTCGGCTAAAACGTTCAATTACACAAACGTTTTCTGTGAATAAATTAAATAAAACTAAACTAAATCAATGAAATGGAAAAAAGCATTCTGAATAGAGGACTTCATCTAAGACAATGAAATCATCGCGTTCCACTGCCTTCTTAGTGAAACGTAAGGCTTCAAGCAGTGACATTTCAGCAATAGTTGTTGTTAGCCCGTTAATACTGCACTCGACTGACTCCTGAACTCATGATAGAAGTGGTTGAAATCCATATTGACTGACACTCAACACCCCCACAGTTCACACCTATCCTCTTGGATTTCAAAAGTCAGGAGTAGAAGTCATTATTAATGATAGGCAATACGCCTTTAAAAATACGTGCAAAGCCCACCGATACCATATTTGGTCCACCTTTCGTGTGGTAGAAGTAATGCCAAGTGCAAAACCTACGACCTACCATGGTATTTGCAAAATAATTGGCTTTGTTATTCTCTCCTGTTTGTAATCTCCTTTCTTTGGCAGTTTGGATAAGAGAGATTATAAATAGGTGTGAATAAGAAACCCAATTATTTTGCTAACAACACAGTTGGTCGTAGGTTTTGCACTTAACATTATGTCTATTACACAGGAGGTGGAACAGGTATGACGAGGATATTTAGGCGAAAATCGGAAAAGGAAATCAAGCTTTCATTTGTCTCAAGTTTGTGTGGAGGTCAACAGCACTCAGCATGAAAAATAAGATCCGGGTTTTCAATTTCAAAGTGGAGTCACTGCTATTATACGGATTGGAGACTTAACGACTCGTGAAGAACACTTCAATCAAAATGCTGACATTCATCGACATGTCTCCACTCCATAGTACGCAAGATCAGACAGTCAATTAGAAAAGATTAGCAAGAGGGATTTATGGAAGCTAACCAACGAGGAACCGATTGTGCAACAAATATGAAGGAAGATTTGCAGTGAGAAGACAAACCACCAAGTGAGTGATATCACACATCAGGCCGTCGCTCGAGTGGAACCCCAATTGGAAGCGGTAACTTATTTGTTCGTCAGTGCAAGGGTGACATGGACGATGGGGTCATGTGGGCAGACGTGGAGCCAGGTAAAAATGTTGGCGAAGAACCGAAAGCGATGGGCACGTGCAGCTGAAGAACTATGTCGCTCTAGGAAACAAAGGAGACAGAAATAATAATTTGTAATCTACGGCGACAATATTTCAAATATCTTTCAATTTTAGCTGTTAACATAACTATCGTTATTTTACACTTTTTGTACAGTTTCGACATTATTGTCACTGCGAATACCAAAAAATCTGCCAATATAAATCTTGTAATAGTGCTTCTGTTTTTCGTTTCTGCTGGTGTAGAGTAGATTAGCTGCGACATTGTACCACCAAATGCTGGGCATTCCACACTGTATCAGCCATCAGTCATGTTTTTGAATTAAGTAAATTAATAATAATTTTTGATAGACTGAACGACTTTGAATCAGAAACAATTAAGAATCTTTTATGACTTCTGATTTCAGTTTAGTGAATTTTCAATGTTTCGATAAACACTTGAGGAATCCTCAAGTGGAATACACTTTTCTTTTCACATGTTCCATAATGATAATGGCTTGTTTATATATTGAAATTTCTACTGATATCCAGTTCTCCTATTTAGCTTGATTCTAATAAACACCTGGTATAAAATGTTTCTGTGTGTTTATTCCGAGGTGCCTAATTGAAGCTAAAACTGTTCTCATGACTCAAACGTATATGATCTGTTTATATTATGACGTAGGAGTTTCATGCAATTGAACAATGGATTTATACTGCGTAGCTGTGCATCTTCTTGCAGTGCTTCTATGTACATGAAATGGTGTTCATGAAGAGATGATATACAAACATTAAGGTGTACACAATGTAAGAAACGAATGAATCTTCGGAATAGTAAGTTACAAAGTCGGTTCGTTGTTCTCTTGCGATTCTCTTTTCAACATCAAAACTGCTGTTGAAAAATATCCTCTCAATGTACCATTACTGGATATTGAATGCTGGAGTGGTTGTGCAGTGTTTCAAGAATCGCAGAGGTGTAGCGTATTATAAGGTGAGTATTGTCACACAGCTGTTAGATGGCGTTGGTGTGACTGTTCAATACCGTTGACACGGAACTTCAGAAGTAAATTCTGGATGTTATTCCAAAGCATAGTGCCGACACACTATTCACAATTACTAATGGGCAGCAAACAACCGCTCACCAGATTTCGGATATATCCATCACCGAATGGGAAACATCTTGATGGTTTTGTTGAATCCATAATTAGCACTCATACCAGTTCAATTAATGACTTCAGAAATAAATCGAAATAAAAAGACCAAAAGATGGCTGGTGAAATGAACCCGTAATATCTGTTTACATCACACTAGAAACAAGCTACTGCAAGAAAATTAGATAGTCGATGATCAGACAAACCCACCAAAATGAAGCCGAGAGTAGTATTTACTAAATTTCACTATCACTTTTATGTATTAGTTGATTCTAATGATCATGTCTTGTTATTATTCTCCCTAAAATTTTAAAACTACAACTCTTTTTTATTTCATATTTTACAGACAAATTGATTAGGGATTCGGCGGACCGATCTCAGTCAAACAAGTACACATTCCCCGCTTTCTTTTTATCAAAGTGTTGTGTAACTTCAAATGATGACGAACAAATCATCGCTCCACCCAACTCCACATATTCCTGTTGTGAATTTGAAGTCAACTGGGGTTGTTGTATTTACAAGACTGAGTGTCAGTCTCGATGTTTTACAAAACCCTCGAACATATCTCCAGCTGCAACCAACATGGAGCTAGAGAGGCTTAAAAATTATTCCAGTAGTGATATGGATGGTAATTCTGTCAATGTGATCGAAGATTCTCCCAGAAAGATTCAGAAAAATCCCACTATATGCATAAATAATTACTCCATGACGAAACCGCTTGTAGATCAATGTGAAACTTCGTCGATTTCTCGAAATTCGACGCGACAATCATTTAATCGTGATCATTTATACACTGAGGTACACAAAAATAGTGAATACACAAAGTCGAATTCCTCGCTGTCAATGACAGGACCACCAACCGATTTTCGAAGCTTGTCAACATCCCCACCAGCATCTCCACCAAAGATCATCACAGAAAATGATAACTGTACACTAGAACATACAAATTGGCGTATTTTTTGTTTTTTAACACAAATTTTAGCATTTGCTCAAATCGGTTATTTGATATTTGAAAACCTCCTACCATGGATATCAAATTTACTAATCCTCTATCTTGGTTTTGGTTTGAAATTGAAACTAAATATCAACTGCCGACTAAAACGTATGTTCGGTGCATTTTTCTTGTTATTCGAAGAATGGAGCCTGCTGCTATTCGGTATTGAACGTGTATGCAAAGTGCTGTTCAGTGTACATTCCGTCAACCGGAGCTGTCATCCAACAAACTTTTGTCTCATCGAGCATAACCGATGTAAACTGCATTCATTATGCCTGAAAATCAGTACAGGATTATTTATAGCGTTAATCTTTGCTGCCTTGTGTAACTATCTATGGGTGTTTGGTCAGTTTCACTGGATCAACACTGTGAAATATGTCGACTCAACAAAGAATATCACTCAAGTGGAAACTGTCAGTTGTGATGTCAGATCAGAGTATTTCAGATTCTATTATACCTTTTTAATTTACATGGACCCCTTGTTCACTTTTATTATTCCACATCTGTGTTGCATCTCCTTCTCTATCATTATCCTACTCCATTGTTGCCTTAAACCATTCTGTCAAAGACCGGCTACCACGCCGAATACCACCAACACTTCTAATACTACTACTACTACGGTAGTGGGAAGCAATTCTGTGGATGGAGTACGTTTACAGATGGTGCCCAGATCGAATTTAAATCGTGTGTATAATTTAATTGATTATATGAGTACAACAGTATTTCTAATTGACTGTATGTTAATTGTAACATTGAAATTTTGGCGGAATATTGAAAAAACAATGATGGTATTTTTCCATATCACATTGGATACAAATTATTTCATGATTAGAAATGAACTGTATCATCTTGTCTTCTGCCTGGTACCAATGACTACAATCTCCATGTATGTTGTATTTTATTATAAAATCAAAAAGTGTTTTCGATCACGTCAAAGATCGTTAGATATTTGACTAACTACTTTCGTGTGTGTGTGTGTATGTGTGTGCGCACGTGAGTTGTTTGCATAATAACGAGAACTTTTAGGACAAAGTAGAATTTTCAGTGGAATTTGTGGAGCATCCTCGTATTTCGTTCCAATATACATACGTCTTCTGAACTGATGTAAGAATACGGATGTATTTTCTATGTCGTACACTGTAACTTGTTAGTGTTTTGTAAATAAACCATGTTGGCTTGGATTTCTAATTTAACTTACAATGATTGACAAGGAATAATTTGTGTGTACTACGTTAATTATTGTCATTATTCTCCTGAGTTGTGGTTGCGAAACAGGGTTCTGATAGATAATCCATTCTTTGTCATATTTTCTGTGTTCCTCTCCACCTGGCCTCATGACTGTCCATAGTCTGTCACCTTCTACTAGCACAATCTCCTTCATATCATACTTGGACTTTAAATTCATCGTTCCTGCTTCAAGCTTCACTCGATCAGTGTTTTGAAGAGCAATATTACTCGACGTATTCCCCACCGAGTGTGTACCCTACCTCCATTTTCTTCGGCGTATATTTTGAGCCATCTGCATTGGCAATTTAATAGCAGAACGGTCGTCAGTCATATAGGACAATCGGAAGGAATTTCCATCTTACTCAATCTTATATCTCGTCCAATTTACTAAGCGATAGTAATTCAAAAGCTTTGGAGGTCTGGAAGTCGGAATACCAGTCTTATAGCGTGGAAAAGTATACCAGTTCTAAAATTGAAAGGGTTAAACCTCTTCCTATCACTTTGAAAACAAGGAATGAACAAAGAATCTTTTGTATGAATGATCTTTGATTATAGGTAACTTCGTTTCAGTGAATGCTTGAAGTGGTCTCTATTGCTGAAATTAAACGTAGTATGTAAGATGAAGGAGTGGGGACACTGGGAAATTTTCGAACTTCAATAACTAGGCCAGTCGGGATAGGATGTACTGTTGCTAATACACTGATGTACATGGATGGTGATGTTAGTCGATATTAAGACAAATGAAAGATAGGGTAGTCCAATGATTCGTTTTCTAATCATTACAAGTTTTGAATGTTCTTGTGTATGATGCATTCGTATTTCATGAAAATGCCTTGTACATCTGACCTGGTGTGGGCGAAATCTCTATTTTCCTAAATCCATCTCTTTGAGAAATTCATCTCATCCCTATTTACCTGTAGTATCGTTACGAAAAAAATACTTTGAATAAGCATTATCTGTACATAATGCGAACAATAGTCTTCTCATCTTGTAACAGATGAAATTAGCTCCTTTAGGTCGTAAAATGAGTCTCCTGGTAAAGTGCTACGGGGAAGTCCAGAGAGTGATATCACTCCTAAGTGTTCATCCGTGGGGTCTGCTTCGCTAACACACACAAGACAAAGCAACTTTGGGATTAATGGAGCACTACGAAAGTACACCACTACCCAACCGTTAAGTTTCAAATAGCACTCAATAGATTGGAATAAAAAACTCTTTATTCAAAACACCATGATAGATAAAGCTATGTGTTGAGTAACTGAGGCTGACAAGCAATAGATCATCTGAAGAATGCTAGTGGAAAACTTTGAAGCTAGTAATGAAAGTAACTGCAACAAATCTGAAGACATGCTTACTGTCATGGAAACTCAAAATTGTTTCCATCGCCGTTTGTGCTTACATCAGCAACTGAAAATCAATTGGCCGGAAAGGATAAGCAACAAGAAAGTATGTCAACCAACCGATCAATCACCTATAGAAAAAATGGAGACGGGTTCAACACGCTGTGCTGTCTGGTGCATTGGCAATACTCTACATGCGGTCACTTGCAACTTGAGTTTGAAACGACAAGTATAGTGTGAGGCCAATCTTGAAGTGGAATAGACTCTGTGAGAAGTCAATGATAGCATGTGAACGGTTGTGGAGACAGCTTCAAATGACTTCAGGTAATGCAGTCGAGTGGCTCTGTTATGCTGAATCCCTTCGCTCGACTCGGAAACAAGGAGTATAATATAATATATAGTATACCATTTAATAGCAGTTATGATCACAGTCATATCGGCTGTCAAGTTTAAATTGAAAAACACTTCACATTTGTGATGATACAAATTACAATACACATCCTTAATTAGATGCTCCTTTATGTAAGGAAATTCCGCGCTTCAGCAACCTGTTATAGACGATATGATTGGTAAAGCAGCATAATTTTGCTTCAGTAATCCACTTCAAAGCAGTCATTCGTTTTTAGTAATCACAGCAGTTGAAAGACAAAACAATTATTCTTATAAGAGTTATCAGTAGTATATTGGATGCCTATATCCTACTCTTCTCTCTACCTTTGGGAATGGTTTGGTCAGTAAACTCTGTTTCTTCAATAACATGATCATCAGGGAAATGAAATCCAATTTACATAAACTAATGCTGAAAGATATGCAAGTGAAAAGTAACAAGTTGGCAGAAGAAGCATCAAAGATAGGACTTCACGTGAACATAGATAAAACAGAGGTGATGAAGATTCCTAGCCAACATCACCAGCAGCAACAACAACAGACAACAATCAGCATAAGTGGGAAGAACCTGAAAGAAACAACCTTCAAAGTTTTCCACTAGCTTTCTTCAGATGATCTATTGCTTGTCAACCTTCACCTACCTGGGAAGCATCGTCTCAACTACAGGCGGAACTGACGAGGATATCAAAGCCTGAATCGGAAAAGCAAGACAAGCGTTCATTACTCTCAAATCTGTGTGGAGGTCAACAGCACTCAGCATCAAAAATAAGATCCGGATTTTCAACTTCAATGTAAAGTCAGTGCTACTATACGGATCAGAGACTTGGCGAGTCATAAAGAGCATCTCAAACAAACTTCAGACCTTCATTAACAGCTGTCTCCGCTCAATACTCAAGATCAGATGGCCAGAAAAGATCAGCAACAGGGATCTCTGGGAGCGAACCAATCAGGAACCGATTGTGAAACAAATAGGCAGAAAGAAATGGAGATGGATTGGCCATACTCTGAGGAAACCATCAAATGACATCACTAGACAAGCCATTGCTCGAGTGGAACCCGAAAGGGAGGCGGCGAGTTGGTCGTCCAAGGGTGACTTGGAGGAGGTCATGCGAGGAGGAGATGAAAGCATGTGGACAGACCTGGAGCAGGGTAAAAAAGTTGTCAGAAAACCGAAGGCAATAAAGGTGCGCAGCTGAAGCCCTATGTTCCTCTAGGAACTAAAGGATACAATAATAATAATGCTGAAAGAAACTTACAAATTCAGCATCATGGATTCCGCCACTAGTGATAATCAACCACGTTCTGTTGGCTTGAATCAAAAACACCTTTTGGCTTTATTTTTAATAATTTTAAAAAAAGTACATTCGACTGTTATTCTCGTCACCTCATAGTCGCTTATCGAGAACCTAGGGCTATCGGTTGCTTCTTGTTTTTCACCACAGAAACAATGAGGCTATTACCTCTTTTATCAGATGGAATCACGTATGAGAAACATTTTATAACACAATCAGTTAAGATTCCGTATTAAAAGCATTCTCTATTGAAATTTTGACAGCCACATACATACTTACAGATGTGTTAGGGTGGGAGCCAAAATTTCCAAAAATCGAGTGTAAATCAAAATCCATGGGATTTTATTTTATCGCCTTATTGGATGGAATATTTCTTCTTGAAAAAATAAATTATTATTTCAATTTTTCCTCTTTTTATTCTCTTAAAAAACAGGAAATTAATTCTATTTCTGTTTAACGTTTGAATGAATCCATCTGTTGTTCGCCGCCAGGGTGGTGTGTCTTTTTCAACAATACTACCGACTATAATGCTTTGTTAACAAGCCATACGGTATCATATATATATATATATACATACATATATGTGTCTAATCGCGACAAATGTAATTTCTCAATGAAAGAAAACTATTATTTTTACATTCCCATTGCTTGAGTACGGAAATATAAAACGAAAGTACATTAGTCTAGCCTTGGCGAGTAATTCTTTCCTTCTTCATATGAAAGGTGAATTCAAGATTGATTATCGACTGATTTCAATCAAAGAACCACTGTAAACGAGGGAATAATGTACATTTCTTTTGCTTCAGTTTGAAGGCCTTCAGTGGTAAGCACACTCAACTGCACCAGGAATCAAGTCAAGGATATTCAGGTGAAACGGAAAGCCTGCTGACTAATAAGCCAATGAGATGAAATCGAATGATGCATTACTTTCAACTTCCGTTAATTCGACCACTGATGAGGCAACTGCTGCGTACTATAAGTGAGTTCCGGACAAAGAATACACGTCTACGCAGTACTTTTCGGTTAGAAATTATTCTCAAACTGAAGTCTATTCGTGATCGACTATATAAATAATCGAATTCTTGAAAGAATACACTTAAAGGAGAAGTCAGTACTCTCCTTAAGGTCTCCGCATAGTTGGATAGCGCTGGTTGCCTGAAGCTGTAAAATATTCATGTTAATAACAGCTATATTATCCTACATAACTTGATACTATATCTCTTCATATAAGCGGATACCCTATTTGGTAGTATGACTACTTGATACTTTTGCCCCTATCTTCATTTTTAAATGTGGTGAGTGATCATGGGCGTACTTCAGTGAGAAATCCGTTGAAAACTAGGGAGTACTGTAGATCTGTTTTGTCCCTCTCCGCCAAAGATCGAATGTAAGAGCTAAAGTTTACCAGTCATCATGTTAACCGTTCATTCAGCAACATGCTTTATTCATGTAAATGGCTACTTCGTCTATCGTAGCTTGGGTAACATTTAGAAATTTCCTATTTTCATCCGTTTCAGAAACGCACTACATGTCAATCCACCTATAGCATAATGACGAAAACAGTGCTCCGAACAGGTTATGTGCATTCATCAATTGAACAGTAGTTTTCGCGTTCACTGACAAATAGAAGACAATTTGTGCACACTGTAACATTACTGTCTCTTATTGAAGTGCAAGATTACGTGGAAGAACATTTATGGAGAAATGGTTCACTGAAAGTCAGCTCCCCTCCCTAACATTCTTCAGTTAGAGCAAATTTGGGAATTTCGTAGAGCTGGATAAGTAGGTTTTCCGGTTTGTGGTTCTTCAATAGTAGATCAGCAAGATACTAGTATCGATTGAATCCAGAATTATTAGAGCATTTACCAACCACGCAATGACTGATTAATTCTGACTTTTGTCAGCACGCAATAGGTATTCGTTGCCATAAAATGCTATTTGCTGGTAACTCTCCCCACACTACTAAGTTCTGTCGCCTTTACTTCCTTGTATTGAGTGTTTTATGCTGGAAAAATGACACGTTTCACCTTCGAAGTTGCCAGATGATGAACCCCTGTATATTATTATTATTGTATCCTTTAGTTCCTAGAGGAACATAGGGCTTCAGCTGCGCACCTTTATTGCCTTCGGTTTTCTGACAACTTTTTTACCCTGCTCCAGGTCTGTCCACATGCTTTCATCTCCTCCTCGCACGACCTCCTCCAAGTCACCTTGGACGACCAACTCGCCGCCTCCCTTTCGGGTTCCACTCGAGGGCTTGTCTAGTGATGTCACTTGATGGTTTCCTCAGAGTATGGCCAATCCATCTCCATTTCTTTCTGCCTATTTGTTTCACAATCGGTTCCTGATTGGTTCGCTCCCAGAGATCCCTGTTGCTGATCTTTTCTGGCCATCTGATCTTGAGTATTGAGCGGAGACAGCTGTTAATGAAGGTCTGAAGTTTGTTTGAGATGCTCTTTATGACTCGCCAAGTCTCTGATCCGTATAGTAGCACTGACTTTACATTGAAGTTGAAAATCCGGATCTTATTTTTGATGCTGAGTGCTGTTGACCTCCACACAGATTTGAGAGTAATGAACGCTTGTCTTGCTTTTCCGATTCAGGCTTTGATATCCTCGTCAGTTCCGCCTGTAGTTGAGACGATGCTTCCCAGGTAGGTGAAGGAGGTTGTTTCTTTCAGGTTCTTCCCACTTATGCTGATTGTTGTCTGTTGTTGTTGTTGCTGTTGATGTTGGCTAGGAATCTTCATCATCTCTGTTTTATCTATGTTCACGTGAAGTCCTATCTTTGATGCTTCTTCTGCCAACTTGTTACTTTTCACTTGCATATCTTCCAGTTTATGGGAAATCAGACATATATCATCGGCGAAATCCAGATCCTCCAAGTCTTTTGTGTCAGTCCATTTTATGCCTGTTCCCTCGTTGGTTGCCGTTGTCTGTCGCATTATCCAATCAATTGCAATCAGGAAGATCATTGGTGATAGTAGACAGCCTTGCCTCACTCCCGTCCTCACTTCGAAGGCTTCCGTAAGTTTCCCGTTGTGGATTACTTGGCATGCAGCATTGTCGTATAACTGTTGGATGAGGTGTATAATTGTCGATGGGACCCCGTAGTAGCGAAGTAGTTTCCAAATGACCTCTCGATCGACGCTGTCGAAGGCCTTTTCAAAGTCGATGAAGTTGAGATAGAGAGGTGACTGCCATTCCAAGCTTTGTTCAATGATGATCCGTAGAGTGGCGATTTGATCAATACATGATTTGTTTCTCCTGAATCCAGCCTGTTCCGGACGAAGTTTTTCATCTAGGGCTTGTTTGATTCTCTCCAGGATGATGCGACTTAGTATCTTGCTTGGAATGGACAGAAGCATAATTCCACGCCAGTTTTTACATTGACTTAAGTCTCCTTTCTTTGGAAGTTTGAATAAGTAACTGTTCTTCCAATCCTCGGGTACTTTGCCCTCTTTCCACACCTTCTCCAGCAGTGGTGTCATCAAGTCCGCTGTTGTCTCTGGGTCTATTTTCAAAGCCTCTGCTGGGATTCCATCTGGTCCCGGTGTTTTCCCAGCTTTAAGCATCTTGATTGCATTCAGGACTTCTGATTTCGTCGGGGGGTCAGTGTTCACTGGTAGTTCTGCTTCCGTTGTTGGTATTGCTGGACGTGTTGTAGGTGGCGGACGATTTAGAAGTCTTTTGAAGTGTTCAACCCAGTGCTTTCTCTGTTCCACCTCTTTGGTGATTGACTTTCCATTGTCGTCCTTTATTGGCTTAATCTGTGTCGAACGTTTGCCCGAAAGGTTCCTAGTTGTTTGGTAGAGTGTGGCGAGGTCTCCTTTGCCTGCAGCTTGTTCTGCTTCGTTTGCCATGGTTTCATAATATTTTCTTTTGTCTTCCCTGGCACTTTTCTTCACTCTTTTGTTCAGTGTATTGTAGCTTGCATTCAGCTCCTGTTTTTGTTGCTCGTCAGTGCACTGGATAATCTTTTGCTTCACTGTCCTTCTCTCTTCTATTAGTTTCCAAGTGTCCGTAGTGAGCCACTGTTTGTCCTGTCTCTTTTTTCTGCCTAGAATTTCTATGCAGGTTTGGCTCCACACCGTTTTCAAGTTGTTCCAGTGCTTTTCGACGCTGACCTTTCGCTGGTGTTGATTTGTGTCTCGGCTTTGTCCTTTATGCTTGCAATGAAGATGTCCTTTGTAGCCTGGTCCTTCAGCTTTTGAGTGTTGAACTTGGCTTGTGGTCTATCTGCAGCTCCTGATTCCCTGAAAGCTTTTAATTTGATTTGGATTGTCCCTTGTACGAGATAGTGGTCTGAGCCAACGTCTGCTCCTCTTCTTGCTTTTGTGTCCAGTAGGCTGCGCCTCCACTTCCTTGAGATTGAGATGAAGTCGATTTGGTTTTTGGTTTGCCCGTCTGGTGACACCCATGTAGCCTTGTGGATATCTTTGTGCTTGTATACACTGCCACCAATCACCAGTTCGTTGAAGGCGCAGAAGTCGGCGAAGAGTTCTCCGTTTTCATTCATTTCTCCTAGAGCTTCTCTACCCATGATGAGTTCCCTTCCGTATTGTCTGGTCCCAGTTTGGCGTTCATGTCTCCCATTAGTATTTTCATGTCGCCAGCTGGAGTATTGTCCATTGTTGCCTGTAGTTGCCTGTAGAATTCTTCTTTCTTCTCGAGGTCTGCGTTGTTTGTGGGTGCATAACATTGTATGATTGACACTTTCCTTCCTTTGGAGTTGAACCTGGCGGTCATTATCCTGGACGAAATCGCCTCCCATTGTATCAGGGCTTTCGTTGCCGTTGGTGACATCATGATAGCCACGCCCTCGGTGTGCGTGTGGTTATCTTCTGGGTGACCGGAGTAGATCACTGACTCACCTGTTGACAATTTGGTGAGTCCACTCCCATTCCATCTGCTCTCACATATTCCCAGCACTTGTATTCCGTATCTTTTCATCTCGTTGGCGATCTGGGCAGCTTTCCAGTCTCGTACATAGTTCGGACGTTCCATGTTCCTACACAGACTTTTTCTTTTGGTGCAGAGGTTCACATACTGAAGTTCTGTAGCAATTTTGTTTACAGGGTGGGGTTGCTAGCCTCACGCCTGAGAAAGAATGATTACATTAAGAAAAGTTTAGAGAGAAGCAACTTTTTGGGTTGCTCCCCTCAAAATCAGAAAATAACGGACAAACAATGAGAACAACATCAACAAAGGAAACAGTTCACAGAAAAAAGGGCAAAAGCGACGACAACTATACAATAAGACAACATGCAATATAGTTCATACAGTTAACTAAAATGATATCTTAACCATGGTCCGGGTTCGAGCCCGCACCGACGCACATCTGATATCTAGGTCGGCCTGCAAAATTTGGCTACCGATATCCATGCTGAAAATTCCATACTTGTACAAAAAATACAGTGTGGAATCAAGCTGTAAATCAAAGAAAAAAGAAAGAAACTCACTGACTTGGAGCAACTTGAACAATAATCCAACAACATATACAATTATAGATGTTTTATGTTTAAAAATCCCACAAATCCAATTAGTTAGTTATATGTATTATCTGTCAATAAGATTGTATTTTTTGGATTCAGTGTTCGAAAGGTTATTGATTGTGATAGTTTCCGAAAACTCTTGGCATAAAATTTTACAGAAATAAGAGTCTTTATTAATAAGCAAAATGTAGCGTAGTAGTCGAAAAGCGCGCGCTGAAATCTCAACTATTTAGTGATAATTGTATAAGGATTTCATCATGAGCTGACATTAGTTAGAAAAGCATTGGAAAACCTGAGAATACTGGACAGCTATATCGTCCTAGATTGGGATTCTTCAGCAGTACGCAGCCACCGGGATCCGAACCTAGGACCTTCCGGTTACAAGGCTAGCTTGTATACCATTAAGCCACTGGGACCAGATCCAATGGTCCTTGAATTCTAACTTCTGCCAATTCACGATATAGCGCGACCGCTAGCCAATGTCTTCGGCGAGTATCTGTCCTCACACCCGACCTGCTGGGACCAAGTGGCTTAATGGTATACGAGCTCGCCTTGTACTCGGAAGGTCCTAGGTTCGGATCCCGGTGGCTGCGTACTGCTGAAGAATCCCAATCTAGGACGATATAGCTGTCCAGTATTCTCAGGTTTTCCAATGCTTCTCTAACTAATGTCAGCTCATGATGAAATCCTGAAACCAATCACATCCCTACAAACCAACGTTTGATAATTGTATAAGACCCTAATTTTTTGTAAACTTTCAGTTCTGGGATACACAAATCTGAAATGAAGCTTCTTCGTAACCTAAGGTATACCACTTCACTGTTATCTTTGAAACAGGATTCAACAGATTAAAGGCTTTGATTTATTTAAAGGGCATATAGATAAATGATAGGTAGCTTTTCGATTAGTAAGCGATATGCTGAGTATCCGAGGGTGACAAGCAAATGAACACTTGAAGAATGCTAGTGGACAAATTTGAAGCCAACGGAAAGTGATTGCCGTGAATCTAAAGACATGTCTAATGTTGCACAAACTCAGAATCATTTCCGCCAAGCTTTATACTCGCATCACCAACTGAAGATCAGTTGGCCATGCAGGATAAGTGACACGAAAGTATGTCAACCAACCAATCAGTCACCTATCGCTAGGCACATATCTAAAAGTAATGGAGACTGGTTCAATATTCTGCGTAATCTTTTAATTCGAATAGAGTCTAGTGGCTATGTGATGCTGAATCCTTTCGTTCCACCAGGAAACAAGTAAAATATTGAAATAATCCAGAAAAACTTCAGAAACCACAAAGAACGTCTAATACCAGAAGCACTTCATATCAAGTGGAATCCAAATTGCCTGAATAGGAATGATGACTGAAACAGAATCTAACCTGGCTACAACACCCTCCCCATGAAGTAGCAAAATCAACGCAAATGTGGTGAGCAAGTTCACTATATAAACGCACACTACTTTCATAATTCTACACACTGACAAAATCCAACAATCTACACTTGGTTTTACTATCTTTACCAGTTCGCAACTAAAATCGACGATGAATGATGATCAAGTATTTCACAGCCTACACTTAGTTTAGTTACCTTTACCTACTCCCCAACATGACAACCAAAAATGACCCCAGACTAACGAACGATGATCAAGTTAGTAAACTTTATTTTGATATAATAACAGATATACTATTACCTTTGATATTTGGTTTGAACGATCTTCATTGTTATTTTGACTTTCAATATGTCCTTTTAAGTTGAACTAAGTCTATATTTTTCTCACCCCCTAATTCTTTGTTATATATATACTGAGATTTTGTAAATTCCGGTTTAATAATACTTTGATAAAGCTATTAGCATTAAATAGCGAAACGTCAGTAAAAACAATCTCGTTTTGTTTTTCATTCATTGGGAAATACAAAAACCTCTATTACAGTATACCTGTTAATGGCAGTTATAACCACAGTTATATTGACTGTCAAGTTAACATTAAAAACTTCATATTTGTGATGATACAAATTACAATACACATCCTTAATTGGGAACTGCATTATGCAAGAGAATTCCGCAATTCATCAACCTGTCAAAGGCGATATTATTGGTAGAGGAAGATAATTTTGTTTATTTAATTAGTTTTCAGTAATTACAACAGCTGAAAGAAAAGCAGTTATTCTTATAAGAGTTATCAATAATTTTTATTTACATAAATTAACACTGAATGAAGTTTGAAAATTGAATTAGAAATAACGACTATGGGAATGAAGAAATTCACTTAAATTCAAATAATCTGTTGTACAAAGTTTATGTCCTGTGAAGTGGTATAATAAGGTGAGCAATATTGAGGTTAGGCTTCGGTCGAGCGCTAGGTAAGGCGAGGAAATCAATAAACGAAGCTGTCAAAAATTACATCGACTAAGATGGTTAAGCAATGTGTTACGCATGCATCCCTAGCAGTTGCCTTTCCCGACAATGGGCAATGTTAGCTGACAAAGGGTCAGGCTGGAAAAGAGCTACTGGTGGTCAAATCAAAACATGGCGTCAGTCATCGAAGTCCACAACAGTTGGCTTAGGCCATGTATGCATGTGTAGACTTCCTGGTTGGGGCCCACAGAACAGTAAAAACCAATAGCTGGAGATAATTGGTGATATGGCTCAAAATCATTCTCAATGCCACGGATGCATCAACTGCCTGTGACATACGATTTCCAATGAAATTATTATTATTCCTTTATCTTACACCTCTGTTTATTATCTCTAGTATGCATTTTTTCTACTTTCGTCTCTTGCTTTGTGTGCTACATGGAGTGTAGCGATTTCAACTACTTGCACACTGGTGCGAAGTTCTATGTCGAAAACAGACAGGCAGACAAGGGAACGGAAGAATGGAATGATGTTTAATGCTAAACTCTTCGAATGTAGACAAATTTTAAACATGAATCGACTAATAAACGAATGTATTTTCGTCACTTGAGAACACTCCTCAATCAAACTGTCCTCCATGTAATAACTACTACTGAAAAATGCATTCTGCAGCGTACGAAACATATTTCTCACTATTCTGGCCTTGCATATTTTTGTAAACATGAGATTGAATGTCATAGTTTTGCCTATAGTTTGATGAGTTTTGTTTAACAAGTGAGAGGTTAAACGTTATCAAGCTGAGTCCTACAATTTCAATCTCATCAGAATCGTGTTAATCAGTAAGAACAAATGAGGCAGTCAGTTGAGCCAACAGTTGTTTTCGACAATACTCTCTCTCTCTGTCTATTCTGACTCCACAACGTCAAGTCTATCAATTTTGACAGACGATGCAAAATAAAAGTTTGTAAGCAAAATTCCATTAGAAAGTGAATTTAACCGAGGAATGGCTGATTAGAATTAGCTGAGATTTTTATTTGTGACCAGCAAGCAGATAATCTGGTTTGTATATTGAATGTATGCAGAACGAATCATCGTTTGGGATGTAAGATACAATAACTAAATGATGCGCTCTGTGTATGTTTATGCAGTAAAATAACAGAACCAGAATATAATGAAAATAACGTATTTTCAAACGATGAATGGCATTCATTGCTTAGGTAGGTAGATATATCATAGTGTTATTCAATTCCGTTGGTTAGATATTTTAATTGCATGTTTTTCTAAACAATGTCATCAAATATGTCGTCCTAATGAGCTTTCTCCAATCTCGGTGTAAGATACATCCATCTTTTGTGGTGTGTTATATCAAAATATAATGACAGACATACTGTCTGTTCCAACTAGCTAAGAAAACTTTTATCCAAAAACACGAGGAATGAATAAGTTTGGAAGAGGACCCAAGACTTGTGGTAAATCCTATTCATCGGGTGTCATTCCTATAGTACATTACCCACATAACGTGAATAATTTTTAAGCTTATTCAGCAAAACTTTGAGCAATATCCTCATCAGTCTCAAGGCATTGATTACGCCTCAACAGCTCACAACCAGGCAGTCTACACCTGTTAACATGGTTTAGAATAATATCGGAAGACTTCACGGATTTATGCTAAATCACATTTCGAACACTCGTAACACTATTTTTGAAACAACCCTACATCAGCTATTACTATGCAACTCGTCTGTCGATCATATCAATCGAGGAAGTTTCACACTTTTATCAAGGGACTTGTACTCCTTGCTCAACACCCTACGCCTGACCTCAGGTCACACACCATGTGATATCACTTAGCACGGAAGGGGATGTAGGAGAAAATTATTCAAAGAATATTCATCGGAAAAAAAATAAATTTCCAAAACAACCACGATATTCATTTTCGGCAATCAATTCTATCATATTACCAAATTTATTTAATGAAAGTAATTTATTAACCGGACCAAAACGTATTTAATCGAAGTGGCTCATGTTTTCACTGCATGAAAGTGTTCAAACAAATGAGAACACTTGTAAAAAAACAGACATTATCAGAAACCAACCTTATTTATCTTGATATGCGTTAACTGGTGGTCGTGCTAAGTCACAAATTGGTAGAAGTTAGAATTGATGGGCCATTGAATCAGGTCACAGCAGTGTCTGAATGGTATACGAGCTTGATTTGTAACTAGAAGGCCCTGAGCTGAAACATCAGTGGGTCCACAGTGTTGATGATTCCCAAACTAGAATGAAGCACCTGGTTCCCCAAAATGAAATCAACCCGTGATCAACTCGTGGGATTATAGAACCTTGAATAAAATTCTTCCGAGTTTCAGTAGGAATACCGTCTGTCACAGTGAGAACAGGTAAATCCAGCTTGCAAATATCCAAGAGAAAAGGATACACTGCTAGTTCAAATTGCTATCATACTAAATCGTCGAGTTAATATCCGTCCAACAAACCTGTGGTGAAATGAATCACTGAAATCTAGATATGTTAACAGCATGAAACAATAACCATATTTATGTTGAACATTATCAACTGTTTTGATCTTATAAATTCTGTAAATGACGCACAGTAAAATGATTCATAAAACTCTGTGTACCTGATATGATTATTTACCCTTCTTAAATATTCCGACAGCGTATACGACGGCTTACTATCGGTTCTCCGAACCGGCCAGAAAGACACCATTGAGCAGTCCTTCTCCATCATCTATGGAGTAGCAAATAAATTGCCAAAAACATCCATGTACCACCTAATCCAAATTGCAGAGGCTTCCGCCATCTTAAAGAAACAACCAGTACCTCATGTGCAAGAGAAGCAACTTCAGCCACTACAATTGCTCAGGTGAGCCTTCAGTGGAGAAAATAAATCCATGAATTTGTAGTATTATATTTCCTAATTTCTACGATATTCAGCGTTTGTAGTGCTTTGTAGATGCTATTAAACATTATTCTATTGATATAATTCATTCGATGTTATTCAAGCTACATTTCTGTTGTTCATAACACTAATTCAATCATTCACTATAATATATGTGTATAATAGTAGAAGGTCATGATGAAGTTATCGAAAAGAATTTTCTTAGTTGAGTAGCTATCATTTAAAAAAATTTCAAATATCCCAGAAACTTTCAAGTCACTCAAATATACAAAAAGAAAGTAATTCTGAATCAGATTGACCCAGGTAAACAAAATAATTTAATCTACTAAAAACCATCACAGAAGTAGAATTATTTTTAATGAAAAATGGGGTCAGTACCATTCATCCATGGTTATTAATCGAATCTAAGCACTAAAGTATTGACCACACAAAATGAATAAGGAAAAATTTAAGGAATACATGAAATCTGCTGAATACCCTTCAGTGACTCTGGGGTCAACTACACATGTCAGACAAACGAGTATATTGAGATTATTCAGATTTTACGGGTTGATCACGGATTGATATCAGTTAGAGAACCATTGAAAACCAGGGAGTACTGGACAGCTGTTGTTTCATCCTAGTTTGGGAATCATCGCCAGTACGCACCCACTGGGACTCGAACCCGGGACCTTCCGGTTACGAGGCAAGCTCGTATACCATTCAGCCACTGGGACCCGATTCAATGGCTCGTGAATTCTAACTTCTACTAATTCGTGATTTAGCGCGACCCCAACCATTGTCGTTGGTGGGACATCCATCCACACACGTGACATCTAATTGGACCTCACTGGTCACGACTTCTCACTAGAACTCAGGAAACTCCAACCTGTAGCAAGTCACTAGCGAGCATCAGATCAACTTTCTATAGTTTGGTTTGTAAGGATTAGTTATGTTTTACGGGTTGATCCCGGATTGATATCAGTGGGTGCGTATTACCGATGATTCCCAAACTAGGATGAAACAGCAGCTGTCCAGTACTCCTGGTTTTCAATGGTTCTCTAACTGATATCAATCCGTGATCAACCCGTAAAACATAACTAATCCTTACAAACCAAAACTATAGAAAATTATTCAGTTTATTGTAACGTGATAATCTATCTAAGTGTAGAATTTTTGACCCCACGAAAATAAGTGATTTTGAAAGAACCCTGTGGGGGTTACAGTGTATATATCAACACGCAACCACACAGTAGGGTGGAGCAGAGTTAAAATTCTGAAAAGTAGTGAAGATGGATATGAAAAAAGAGGTTGATTACTGAATCTTTGTTCGTTCTTCCTGAAACTACCATGTGCAGCTGGTTGAGGCATCTTCAATACCAGAGATATCGAGAATACTGATACCTGTAAAGTCAAAAGATACGAAATAATGTAATTATACAAACGAAACTGCTTCTGAAGGGAGCATAATTGTGCAACAAGTTATATGAATACAAGACATTTTATAATCGAATAACTAAAGTATGTCTGCACATAAAGCGACAGAGAGTTCCAGAGATAAGATTACAAGTGAGAAGAAACGGTGGATGAAAGTAAAATTACTATGTGAACAAACAATCAAACAAGTTATATGATCAATATTGGGTTCAACTCAGTGAGTTGTAATTGAAAAATCGCAATCATTTTTCTGAAATACCTCATTACTTAACGCATACATGCCTTCTTGCTTTACTTTGCTTTACTTCGGCTATCTCCTACGGGAGGATGAGCCGGCTTCATGAACGTCTCGAATCATCGCTGCCCAGGGGCGGCAATTTGTAAGAGAGTTCATGAAGTTTCATGGGAATTTGGTACGAGTGATGTCCCCAGAATCGCTCGGCCTTTTGTTTTGGAGTGCAGCTCTAGCCTTTACACAGCCAAGTGTGACCTACAAGGCAGTAGGAGTGGAGTAAGGAGTCCACTATCCATTAGCAGCGGTGACCGGAGTTCGGTTCATACGCCTTTTTGAATGGGGCCAGACATCCAGGACATCCAATAAGCCCTTTGTCCATACGTCTGCCGGTGAGCTCCAGTGAGCTTCATACGCCAATCGTTGGAGGTTTGAAATCAGGGTTTAGCCATCTCCCCTAGACTGTCATCCAATGGACAGTCAACCCGGTGGAGAGCGCCGGGCTTTCGCCCTCTCACTTTGGTGAGAAACACCTCTGGTTGTAGGAATATTAACTATCTTGCATTTATATCAATTGTCTCACAATATGCCACTTTAAGTTGAAATAATCTTTGAATTATTTTATACGTCAATGCATTTTCATAACTTTTGATTTTGATTTTAAGTCTGTTAGCAAATTATGAAATGCTGTGGAATCAAGTGAAGACATGGGCTTCTTTACCACCCTGAGAATCTGTCCATTCTCACTTTGTTCAAATTGTCTTCCTTTGAACTGTGATTTCAGAAAAGCATCAGTTTTATAAGGTATGCATCTGTGTGTGTGTGCTTATACTGCCTGTTTAAACACTTACATGCTTGTATGCTGCGTCTTATATTGAGGTCGACCTGAAATGACAATTAATTAGCGGGAAAAGTCGTATTCATGTTAGACAGATAAGCAAAGACAGTTTAGCTATTAAAATGGTTCGAATAAGATTTTGAAACAATTTTAAAACAATGACTGCACTAGTGAAATGTCCACGTAAATTATAGAACTAATTTTGAGTAAATCAGTGTGACGCAATGCTGTCTAGGATCACAGATTACACTCCTGATTGTAAATAAAGCAAAAACATGAGTTTTGCAAAATGATATGGCGTCATCATTTATTTCTTTAAAGTTCTACATGTATCTTCATGAGCAGTTACATTGACAGAACAGAAAGACAGGCATTTCTCCGATTTTATGATCATTTACCCGGAAAGTTCAGGGCCTAAAACGAGAAATCCTTAAAACAGGGTCATAGACAAACATCTTCCTGACATGAGTCTAGAGGTCGACGTAGGAAGATCGTCCAAAGTTTTCAATATGTATAAGAGTTCAATTCTGCGCAGGTTTGCCGAAGCAATCTTCATTAAGCGCCTGAAACACGATTTACGCGTTAAGAAAGAAGCGGGTATCAGTCTTTCCTTGCCTGACTGTGTTAATTACAACCCAAATACAATGTCTATCTTTCTGGACGATCTCAAATCTATCTTGCAGCAGCAGCAAGTTCAGAATGAGGAAGCTCGACTAAAATTAATCGAAGCTCTCACTCAGAAGCTGTCCATTCAAGTCCCATCAACATCTCATTCAGACAAATATGAAAGCATCTCAAATTCCATCAGTGAGTTCAACTACGACCCAATATCTGGTCTCGTATTTGATACATGGTTCAATCGTTACGAAGACGTTTTCCGTATTGGATGCTACATGTTTGATGATGCTGCCAAAGTCCGATTGTTACTAAGAAAACTTGGTACTGTTGAGCACAACAGATATGTTAACTTCATTCTGCCTAAGAACCCACGTGAGCTATCATTCGATGAGACAGTCACCGTTTTATCACAAATCTTTGGTGAACAGTCATCCATGTTTAATATTCGGTATCAATGTTTTCAGTTGACAAAAATGCCTTCCGATGATTATGTCACTTACGCTGGCAAAGTGAACAAGGAATGTGAAAGGTTCAAACCACACGAAATGACATCAGATCAGTTCAAGTGTTTGATTTTTATTTGTGGGTTGAAGAACCCAGAAGATCCTGACATAAGAACTCGACTTCTGTCACTTGTGGAACAAGACCCGAAAATGACTTTACAAATGGTGACAGCAGAATGCCTACGTTTAATCAACTTGAAGCACGATACTGCTATGGTGGAGTGCAAACGACAGTCGTCTGAATTTGGTTCAATTAACACAGGGAAAAGTCCTCCGATCACCGTTAAGCACACAGCACGTCAGTCTCAGAATTCAGCTAAACCTCCTTCAGTGTTCTGGCACTGTGGATTGTGGCACTTTGTCAAGCTCTGTCGTTTCAAGGAACATATATGCCGTAATTGTCACCCTTTTGGACATAAAGAGGGTTACTTTCCACCAAAGAAAAATCCTTCGGTGAGGAACAGAAGTAGACGTTTCAAGCCGAAACAATTTCCTCGAGTACAGACCATTTTAACAACTTCCAAAGTCGATTTCGCCAGCAAACGTAAGTACATTACACTAAGTATTAACGGCAAACATATTCGTCTTCAGACGGATACGACATCAGATATCACCTTAATCTCCCGAACTACGTGGTGCAAACGTGGGTGCTCACAGATTCTGCCGACCCAGCATGTCGCTAAGAATGCCTCTGGAGATATACTGAAACTCGTGGGTGAGATAAATTGCCAGGTTCAGTTTGGTGAGCATGAGTTCAATGGTGTATGTTACGTCACAAACTACCATGATTTGAATTTGCTTGGTCTTGACTGGTTAGACAAGCTCCATGTCTTCAATGTACTATTAAATTCAGTATGCTCTAATGTTTCGTCCTCGACACATAACGTTGTTCCCGGACATGTATTTTATCAGTCTCTCTTGCAACGCCTGCGTCAAAAGCACGCTTCTGTCTTCCAGGAAAAACTTGGTTGCTGCAAATTTACTCAAGTTGTTTTGTCTCTAAAGCCAAACGCGAAGCCAGTTTTTCGTCCAAAACGTCCAGTTCCAGACCCAGAAAATGTACGTGCTATTCAGAATATGCCCGCTCCTACTGTGGTGAGAGCAGGCTGCTAGCCGATTGGTTGGCACTAATCTACGTTAAGGTCTAGGTCACTAATATGGGCCGTGAGAAAATAGGAACAAGCCTGAGTCAACAACCAATCACAGCAAAGTTAACGTGGCAGAATATGATTCGCAGAGAGAACTCTATTTGTCAAGGAATCCCGAAACAACCAATCAGAAGCCTGCGTTTGTCTACCTAAACAACCAATCAGATGACTGCGCTTGTCTATAATAATGTAGTTGAAAGATGTATAAATACGTGTTGATTTTCATAATAAAACGATCTGTTGCCTGGCCCTTGTCTTCTGTTGTTACACTACTAATGTTGCCACTCTGCGATCTTTCCTTGGCCTCATCAGCTATTACAGTGCATTTCTACCAGAGCTTCATCGCATACGTGCTCCACTGAATCGCCTGTTATCGAAAAATGCAAAATGGAATTGGTCACCTGAATGTCAAAATGCATTTAAAAAAGTAAAATCGTTACTCCAGTCAGACATGCTGCTTACTTATTATGATCCAAGTCTTGAAATCATCCTTGCTGCAGATGCATCCGACTATGGTATTGGTGCTGTTATATCTCATCGTTTTCCTGACGGAAGGGAGAAAGCTATTGCACATGCATCTAGAACACTGAATACAACCGAACGCAAATATAGCCAAATTGAGAAAGAAGGTTTGGCGCTTATCTTCGCAGTCAAAAAGTTTCACAAAATGCTTCATGGTAGGAAATTCACCCTATTTACTGACCATAAACCCCTGTTGTCGATATTTGGTTCGAAAAAGGGCATTCCAGTGTACACTGCGAATCGGCTTCAAAGGTGGGCTGTCATGTTACTGGGATATAATTTTGATATCAAATACAAACCTACCTCTGAATTTGGCCAGGTAGATGCATTATCACGGCTGCTAAGCCATCAGAAGTTGGAAAGCGAGGATGTTGTTATTGCATCCATCTCTGTTGAAGATGATGTAAACAGAGTTCTGGTAGGCGCGACTCAACTTCTTCCGGTGACTGCAGTTGAGGTTGCCAGCCACACACTGCGTGATCCAGTTTTACAGCAAGTATCAAAGTTCATCCGATTTGGCTGGCCTCCACATGTTCATTCAAATGTTTTAAAACAGTTTTACCAGCGACGCCAATCCTATCCATCGTTAATGAATGCATAATGTTTGCTGATCGTGTTGTGGTTCCAGCTAATCTTCGTGACCATGTGCTTCGTCAGCTTCATACATCACATCCTGGTGTTGGGAGAATGAAGGCGATCGCTCGCAGTTATGTTTACTGGCCCAACATCGATGACCATATCGAAGACCTCGTTCGCAAATGTAGTAAATGTGCTCAAGCATCAAAGTGTCCACGCAAGACAGAACTATGTTCCTGGCCACGACCGGACAAACCATGGTCCCGTGTTCATGTTGACTTCGCTGGACCGTTCAATAGTATGCATTTCTTAATATGTGTCGACGCGTTTTCCAAATGGCCAGAGATATTTCCTATGCATTCTGCCACATCAATTGCAACAGTGTCCCACCTACGTCAACTATTCTGTCGTTTTGGTATGCCTGATGTTCTGGTGTCCGATAATGGATCGCAGTTCACCTCATCACTGTTCTCAGATTTCTGCAAACTGTTTGGCATCCAGCATATTCGTAGCCCCCCGTATCATCCCCAATCGAATGGACAGGCTGAACGTTTCGTCGACACTTTAAGCGTGCTTATGCAAAAGCGAAGGGGGAGGGAACAACAGAAGAAATTTTGGATAGATTCTTGCTGCATTATCGTACGACGCCAAATCCTTCCGCCCCAAATCAGTTATCCCCAGCGGAAATTATGTTTGGCCGAAGATCAGAACTGCCCTCGACTCAATTAAGCCTAGGCAAGTAAAGCAGGGCTGCAGAAATACAAAAATGGAAAACCAATTCAATCGCCATCACGGAGCTAAACGTCGAGTTTTCAAATTGTATCAGCAAGTTTATGTACGAGATTTTCGCTATTCACCTCCGAGATGGATTCGAGGACAAATAGTGGGGCAGAAAGGAAGGGTTTTATACAAAGTGAATGTAGAAGGACAGTTATGTGTCAGACACACGAATCATATACGAGATGCGTCAGATAGACCCGACAATGGGAGACGAGACCTCACGTTAGAAGTATTAGTAGATACATTTAATCTTCCGCAGCCGGAAGCCCGGGACACAGATCACACTCTATCCAGTACCACGCGAAGGTCAACTCGACAAAGAAGAGCTCCGAAACCTTTTCAAATAGATCCAAAAAGCAAGTCCTACACTTTTTACGGGGAGAGGTGATAGGATCCCACGCACTTTGTTATTGATTATTACGATCAATTATTTCAAATGCTGTTAGCCGTCTGTATTGTTGTAAAAATGTATAAATACAATGTGTTGTTTTCCTAAATAAGTTCTTTGTCGTAGTTGTTGTACTACAATATACAGTCACAGACCAGCCTTTGTCTTTTGATATTTACGTGGTTCACTGAATCGGAAGGTACCACAAGCATATAGGCATATTAGTCAGGCGCAGACAGAACAAGGCGATAACGTCCTCATTTAATTCCCTACAGTTATAAGAAAAATGGACAGCCTCAGTTTCACTGGTAGTCACGATCCATCAAACGGTATGATTTTAATCCTCAGGCATAATAGTAACATCCAATTTAGGAAAAGACATTTTCAACAAAGACTGAACGCCTCGGTTTAATTCAATCTGTCAACAGGAACATACTTGATTATGTTAAAAATTCGTAAATGGTAGTTTATTTTGCCTGTTCAAAATTGAGAAGAAACATTCCAACCTACAAAAAATCGGAACAAACAAACAAAACAAAACGACTGTATAGCTCAACTGAACATTTTGAATTTATTCAATATCCATACGCTATTATGTGGGTGCGCCAGACCCTTCAAGTCTCCAGACATGACGAATGCAAACAAATTAGGCTTACGATCGATCAGAGCGTTTAACAAACTTATCTGATATTTGTCGTTCATCAAAACATGTTCATCAGCTAAGGTACAAGGTAAGAATAATAACACTGGCTTTATTCCAGAAAAGATATTTGCACAATATCAACAATTTGCAGGTCATTTCACTGACTAATAATTATCCTTCATCTGCAATATTCAAGTGAAAGTAGTAAACGATAGTATGTCACGTCACGCAATACCATTCAACCTCCCGGCTGAAACCAATCTCTTATGATAGAATATTCTTTGATCACATGTGTACAGTACACAGCAGTAGGTTGAGAACCGATAAAAACATGGGTTTGTGTGGATGTTGCGGGCTAAGCATACAGTGGATTGGTTGAAATAACTAAAAATACCAAAACGTTCATGTACTTTGCTGGACTGAGATTCAGGTGGCCATAGTTCCTTCAGCAAACCCTCAATTATCTATCGATTTCTTCTCATTTATGTATTCACCAGGCATTTCTTCTTCTGCTTCCAGAGTCTCATTTCGCACCGATTAATGCATCACAGTCTTTACAACTTTGAGACAGATTCAAAACCACTTTTGTTATTCGGTTCAAAGATATATCTGACGAGTTGTCGAAATGTGTAGTTGGCTACGGGTCGATTTCTGCAATAGGCAACTGATTAGCGAATTTATGAATAACAAACTACCATTATGAGGCTTATTCAGTGAGTATTTCTAATTCACCTGCGCCTATTGTTACACGAAACACACACTTTTCAAACCTATTTCTTAATATTTGTTATCATGATTAGTAAGCGGATTAAAATAGTCAGTAAAGAGCTTAATGCCATCAGATATACCAGAACCGCCCTTTCAAAGTATCTACAAGTCTAGGCTGGATGCCACAAAGGATGTCATGCTTTGAGACTTTTGTTTGGTGAAGGCACAATGTATATTCTTCATTATAATCCTGAAGTCGTGGGTGTCTATATGAAAGAGGTCCTGAAGTGGTGGAGATAAAGTGTGGCCTGTTAGGCACAAAACACCAGTGTAATGAGGATGCTGACCCACTGTACTGAGTGGTAGCAACAATAAATGACGAATTTGACGAAGTAAGAGTTATATTTTCTTTCCTCTAGAAAAACTTATGATATTTTATACATCCGACTCCCTTGATTAATTTGAAAAAAAAACAAAAGCGGTCATGTTTGAAGAGTACACACTGCCGTAATGAACACATTTGTCCTTGGTTGGTGCGTACTATTGCATGGTATTTTGTTGTTATGCATGTCAAATAGTCCAAAATTTGCTGATACAGTTTACCGTGTAACCAAGAAAACCTTAACATATATCATAACTACTATAGTTCTGCTTAGACTGTTTACTGGGTATCAACACTGATGGATTCATGAATACATTGGTCGTCTATTCAAAAACACTGGCCTGGAAAGAAAATAGGAATAAGCAACTGGAGAGTATGAAGAAGTGTTCTTCACAGCAAGATACTGTTAAGCTTGACTACTGATACCTTACAATGTTAGATTCAAAGGCACACAACTCCCTTTCTGTTTAAAAAAACAAGAAATATGAAAGTACATTGTTAGTAGTGAATTGCGTTTGAACAAAGTATTTGGAAATTTGATGAACTGCAGCGTTAAAATACATATTTTATTCTCTAATTACTGTTAATTCTGTACATACATCGTACCACAGGCTAAAATGTAATCTAAATAGCTACGCGAACCACATCTACAAAGGATTAGTCTTTGTTAATGCTCCAGCTCCGAACAAGGACGATTCACTAGTGTTTGAGATGTGATGTCATCTGGTTAGTAGTGGCTGACAATCGTATTATTGTTGACTATTTGGACATTTCTAAGAATCTTCAGTTCGATCTGCTTGAATGAAAATCCATATACTCGCACTCCAACAATACTCACGGGTAGTCCGTGATCAGAATGACGTATATCCACTAAAACAAAATAACATCTTTAAAAAACAGAATGTTGATTTCATCGCACAATCACGCAGAGAAGGATTCAATTTAGAGACCAGTGACAAGAACCAAGTCAACATATTTCAAACAGATGAGATAAAGTCTACAGGGAAAAACGGACAATAGTTATAAAAAGTGTTGGAGCGTTGAAATTAGTATAAATATTTTAATTAGACAGTTGAGGAGGCATTTTGCAAACAACTATCCTGTTACATCGCCTTTTTCTCACAAAACACCCCATTCAAATCAATGACAGCACTGGAGTACTTTATTTATGTCACCTTCTCTTGTCATCATATTCCATCACGTAGGGTGTCAAGACATTAAAGAATTCACCAAAAATACTTTCAAAGACCAGTGGTCTCCATGATAAGATTCACTCGCTGCAGATGAACACACTTTAGTAAAGGCAACAATAAAGCTGCAGAATAATAGCAATATCTTCTCTGAAGAAATTCAAGTGGACTTTTGAAAGTTCATGAGTGTAATTCAACTCTAATTCAGTGAAATAAAATCACAATAAATCGAAATGTCAGTTTTATCAATCCATCAAGGGTAGTTTGTTTTCGTCTTTTTTTTTGCATATCTAATATACCATGGATAGAGTCAAAAAAATCAAAACATTTTTGAAATATAATTTGAAATGAAATAGAAAACGAAACATCTGGATAAATTCTTTAGGAAAAAAAATTTTGTTTTTCATGGAATGATTTCCAAGCATTATCGAAATGCCTGCAAACTGTCAATGAATGTTGCTCAGTTACACAGAGTCAATCGTAGATTCAAATTAAGCAATTAATACCGAACAACAACAACAACATGTCAGTCATTTGCAGTAGATTTAAGTTGGATAAGGCGAGAATAAAACCAAAATAAACAAACTATCTTGATAATACAGGTATTCTAATAATGGAATTAAGTCAAAATCTGTAAGATAAAAGTTGCGTGTTTTTTTAAATTTAAATCACTGGGAAACTAACCTCCACTCAGATAGATGCATAACCCCCCCCCCCAGAAAATGAACTGAAGGAGGCAGATAATTTACCGTACTCAGGTTTAATGAAGACACAAAACATTTTTGGATGAGTGGTTTATAGCTGAAGGCTACAGAAAAGAGGCATTGATCTAAGTTCCTAGATGATTGCGACTTTGATAGAGAAGCGATATATATATTTATTTCAGGAGTACTGTGGCTTGTGAGACATTTTGGTTCATAAGTATGTGTACAGATTTCAGTAGTGACGTTTTGTCTTAATCCCTGAGTAAAACAAGTTTGAATCTCAGTTGAAATCTCAGTTCATTTAATGTAAAAAAGATGCATCTTGTTATCGAGCTTCAATATGCATTCAACCTTGATCAAAGTCTTGCTGTCAACTGTCACTAAGCATTAAACACCTTCTTCAATTGATGAACTTAGTTACAACAAGTAGAACAGGATTTGACGTTCTTCGAAAGTGCATCAGGTTGGTAAATGTTCCACATAGGTAACCGAATTTCGAGACTGTTTGATGAAACAAAAGCCGGTATCAGAGACACGATGCTGGTTACTCCATACTGGACAATCAGTGAACATTCTTCCCTTCTTTTAAATATGGAGTCTATGAATAACTGTAATGTCGGGCAGACCGTTTTAACAATATCACTGGTGACTAGTGATGTGTATATTGCACTTTCTAACATTTGATTCTGTAGACATTTTTTTAGTTATATTAATTCAGTGTTTGAGGAATAAAGATATTTAGACTGAAAGTTATAACGAAAGTTGTAGCACAGTGGTTTTTCTATCATCCAGTTGTATCTCCATCGAATCAGCATTTCAGAAATACTGATAACTGTTTGACAAGTATTGATTTTTATTTTGATTCAACCTCATTTCGTATGTCTGATTATAACTCAGCAGTCTTAACAAGTAACTATCGAATTTACAAGAAAAATATTTGTGTCAGATTATCAGAGTAGATGCTTTGCGCAGACTCAGAAGTAAAAATGGGCAGAATATCATTTTCAATGGATTTTTACAAAACGAATGAAACCTACTTGATGAATATTAAACATGACGCTTTTTGTGTCACAATTAATCTCAGTCAGGCGAAATCATTCAAATGGAGTATGACAAATAGTTAATTTGTGAGGACTTAATTTGTTACACGTTTGGTCACGAACGGCATCAGAGGGAGAATCATTAAAAAACAGCGAAATGTACTCGATAGCTTTTTTTGTAGTTTAGTAATTTCCGACAGTTATCATCTACGATCCTAACATGAATTTGACTGAGGGAATTTCAGGTGCGAAGCGCAATTCATTGACCTTTCACCTACTTAGACGCGTCAGTTTTGACTTCTCTCAGTTCGCTATTCAATACTCAGCCAGTCTCTGACCACTACAAATCCGTGGGAATCTTCCCTTGAAAAATAGATCAGTGCCGATAGATTCGCAAATAAATCAATCGTTGCTTGCCGCCTAACAGGTTACCACATGGTTTGCTGTCTACTGAGGTTCCATATAGCTTATACTTCCTGGTCAGTTGTCTTGTTTTACTCTGGTGATGATAAACATGTATAACTATTGTGAAAAGACCACTGAGTAGCGATTTGCCAGACAATTTTGCCATTATGGTTTTTCATACACAAAAGTAGTTGCTGTACGACACATCGACGCGAATGAGTAACTTGGTAAATACTTCTGTATTTAAAGCAATGACATATACATATGAACATATCGATCTACGGAACGAATCTGGACTATGTTTAGCGTATGATAGTATAACAGAATAACTAGCTTGACAGGACTTTTGCCTATGGTAATAATATTCATATACTGATGATTTGTTTAGCATATCTGAGTGTTCGTAGTTGTAGCATATTCTGAGATGAGAATTCGCAACTTCCACCTTCATTTAACGGCATAAGTTTTCATCGCTTAGTGCAAACGAAAATGCGACTGGACACGACTGAATCCGTTATAAAATATTTAGAAAAGGCGCTAGGCTAAGTAAGCGAGTAATTCTCATACAGGTTGCTCCTTCATGAAGTCCTCAGGTATGCTGGTTAGTCAATAAATACCGCTTCTTCTAACTGGAAAAATTAACTCTTGTCTCACTTTGCGTATACAGAATTGAAATGTATGTGACAGATGGCTTCATATGTGGTCAGCAGTACACAGGTCAGGCAGAATATGCTGGGTAGTGAAGAGGAATTATGATATATATATATGGTTTGGAGGCTATGTCGATTGAGATGACTAGAACACGTGTCACACATACTTAACGACGCTGACAGAAATAGGATTATGTTGGAATGGAATTAGTGCAGTGGTTCCAAGACCTGGTATCAGTCCTTGAAGTCTATGTCACTTGGTTTGATAAAGGTATTAATTTTGTGCTTCCTTACCCCTAACGTCTATAAACTACTAATGATGTGATTCACAACTATTCTCAATGGCTCAATTACATTCAGTCTTTGTATTCTCATGAGTTTAACAATCCCACCAGTTTCCTCCATGTTTCCACTAATTCTCCTTTATATATATGCTCTGAACAGCTCGTCTGAATTTTCGTTTTTAATCTTTTTTCTCCTACTTTTGTATGTTACACGGGTTGGAGCCACTTGAACCGTTGAACTTCTGTGTAGAGTTTCGTGTTGTAAACTGATTCATTCAGTCAGTCAGACAGTCAGTTAATCAGATACATTCTGTACTTTAAAGGTGAAGATTATCTAGCTAATTGTTACTTTTCTCAAGCTCGAGAAAGGCATTTCTCCCAATCTGAGCATGTATTCCATACAACAGCAATAAGAACAGGAGCGACGACACTTAATTTTGTCACATACTCACAAACACATCAGGATGTTGCGTGAAATTTAATTTAAGGCCTAACAGACAACGTGTTTTAACCCGAAAGTGATTTCGGTAGAACAGCAAATCCATTCGAATGTAAGTGTTACACTACCTTTGTGTTCGTTAGTCCAGAGATAACTAGAAGTTTAATAAGTGATTTCATGGAATGTTCTATCTTGTATGTTTTCAAGGGAAATACTACATCATTGCATCAAGATAAATCAATGTCAGGGAAACCAGCAGTGTTTCTGGTTGATTGAATGTGATGAATAACAGAAAAGCTTTTAATTAAAATAGACTTCATTTATTACAGAAAATATGTACATGATTTCTGCATGCAGGCATATACATGCACACATGCACATGTATGCACATGTAAGCATAAATGAACAGTACTCTGTGCAAACGAGTATTCATTTCAGTGGAGCAATTTAGGTTACTCATTCAGAATACGAAATTGGATAATTCGCTTCCGGCAAATAAAATCATGGTTATGTCTTTCTCCTCTGTAACTTATTTCTATCTACCAGAAGGCATACACACATTAAGGTATTATTTTCCACAGAAACATTGATGGTTAATGTATCTATCTGTGTTAAAGTTTCAGATATGATTAATCGGGATAAATATTGATGTCGGTTGAATGGGGAAAATTGGAAATTCAATTAGGTCTTACTAGGTCACCCCACATTATATAAATTTGACATATTTATTTCCCTTGATGATATTGAGAAATGCATGAATAATAAATTAAGCAGGCAAATATGATATTCATGAAGAATTCCCAATGAGACATTTGAAAAATTGAAACAAGTGATTCAGTGAAAAGACTCTTTTCAAAGAATTTATTATCAAACTGTCCAGTCGTATATAACCTCTCAAGTGTTGGTGTGCAGGAGTTTGATTCGTCACATGGTTATCTTAAGATCACGTCAGCCAGAGAACCTAAGAGTTGTAGACAGCTGTTTCGGTCTAGTTTGAAACTCTTCGCGGTACACACTGTTTAGGTTTCAGACTGAAGGCATTATGATTGTAAGGTGAGCACGTAGACCTTTCAGTCACTGAGATTCTAAACACGGCTCCATGAATTTCTCATTCTTGATATACTTATAGTCGGCCACTGTCAGTGCCGATTAATTAATCTCTCCTTGACTTAATAAACACTGGTTACGATTTCTGGTTTTAGGAGATGGTTTTTAAGGAACAATATCCCGTGAGGGAATCGGAACAAAAGTGTGAACATGTAAAATAACAAGATTTTGAAATGTACTCAAAATGTTTGCAATTATGATGACAGGTAAAAATCGAGTGGCAAAGCAAATAGTGTCATATATAGAATCACTCAGAGGATTTATAAATATTCGAAGGGGGTTTAAAATTATAATATCAGTGGAACAATAAAATGTTATATAACATGAAGTTGAATTTGATAACATGGAACTTAACATTTCGACAAAAAAAATTACTGACCTAAAACGACAATTTAGACGACTGAACTTATACCAGAAATGTCTCAAAGTGAGAATGATTGTAAAAGCTGATATAATAAGGGGAGGATATACAATGTGAATAAACAAAACAGCAAATAATTAGGGCTAATTTAGGAGTATGGGTTGTAACACTTTAACATAGACAGGTTGGGACAATGAGTGTTGGATGAGTTGAATAAATATTTTTTCTTTATACCTGGATGTGGCTGTTTTATTTCGACCGCCAAGGTTTCACCAATATGGATGAGTCGGATGCCTGATGGTTTCGTCAAGATATTTTCACCGTTGTACGTAACAATAAAGGAAAAGGCTGTCGTGATTGAATGAGAGGTGCAGATCAGAGTTTCAATGATCGGCTTCCTTATAGTCCTACTTTCATCACTTCGTAAACGTGCAGAAGAATATTCTTTCGCTCTGTTGGGCGACATCTTGATCGAAAGACTAATCTAACCATCCCTTCATGAAAAGGTGAACAGGTATCCACACACAGAGTTGGTCATTAACAGGATCTTTGCTTTCAACATATTGAAGAGTGATGGTGGTTAGAAAACGCTATTCTTAACGACGCTGCAGCGAATGTCCGTTTCATCGACTGTAAGATGTTTCTTTTATGCATATCAGCAGACCAGTGGACTTTGGACTCCAGGTTCAAGTACAGCAATTATTTAACGACGGGTGTTAAGACACATTTCATAGGTTTTCAGTATATGTTCTTGTCAATAAACCTGGCGGAAATCAATTTTAAATTGAGATTTCTTCTAGAAGATTTGACTATTCACTTGACTATTCCACCGTGAATAAATAAAACACTACATATGATACATTCAGCAAGCACCTTAAGAAAGGGGAGCCAGGGATTAGATTGGGAAGAGAAGAAGTTACTGATTCTTGTGGAACAACATAGAGAGCATGACAGGAGTAATAAATGGTGGTTTGACAAAATAATTTATGCAATAATTTAGGTTTCTACATTTTGCCAATGTTGTGATCCCCCTAGTTTATTCTTCCAATCCATTTACAAATAATTTCAAAACTTTGACGTCAAGTTCTTCGTTCAGTCACATGGGGACTTTTCATACCTCGTAATTTACGGTCGAATAATCTACGCAACATATGAAAATTATGGTACGCGTGAAAAACAAATTTTTTAAATGACGCAGTAAAGTATTTAATGAACGTAACGGATAGTCTCTCCAATCGACTTATGAACTCATTCAGAAGTTGCAGAGAATGAAATATTTTACTTATTAACTGGATGCCAGTCCAGATGAAAATTTTTAAGAATATGCAGTATGCTGTAATATTAGTAGCTGGAAAGCACCTCTCGCACCAACTGGAGGTGATTGCTTAGCACAATGAATTGATGCGCTCTGCTCAAGTGAGCAAACTGGACGTCCAGTGCTCATATCTGGCCAGCAAACATTACTGGTCGGTGTGCATCGAATTCAGTGTGTCCTATATCGTGTCATGCACTAAGGCCTACCTCGCTCAATACTTTTTTCTAATCCATTTGACATAATGACTGATGAGCTTGACTTGCAACCCGACATTCCAGAGCTCGAAGCATGATGTCGTTATTATGTGACGTCCATACTACGATGAAACGAGTGTTCTGTATCGTTTGTTCATTAGAAATTGGTATACTGAATTTAGCTGTGATATTCTCGACATTATTTCTTATCGGCGCAGTTAGAAGTCAGTCTGTTGACAGCAGTAATATACGACTGGAAGCCTATGTAATGTAAAGTTTTTGTTGGATATTCTAAACATGTGTCGCATTTTGTTTAGTCTCATTTGAAGTCACCATACTGAGGTACAACCATACAATTGAAATCTACGTTCACGATTTCCTACCAAGTGATTTGCGAAAGAAAGTTCGTTTGGAAAATACATCCCGACAACCTAATTAGACTATTTATGTTTATTTGGATGTTTTCAGGTGAGTTCGTAATTGTTATGCATTCGTCGTCAACTGCATATAATTCTACTAACATTCACATAACGTTTGCTAATTTTATGCTTATTATTTGCCTTTATCTCTGTTTAATCTTTAATTTTAGTGCTTCTATCAGTTGTAGTTGTGTGTTAGTGTGTTGTTTGTCGATAGGATTTTGATTGCGTAAATGAAGGTGATTCTGGCCTTGAATTGTCTGCGTTAATTGTTGATGAGTGATTCTCATGGAAACAGTCATTAATTCCACCATATTGAGAATATTCACCGTTACTCTTAGTTCTTATCATAGCTCAATTTTGGTTGACTAATATTGTTCTGCAGCACTTGTTTTTTTACTGGGAAAATTGTCTTGTTTCTCTAACTAACTGACGACACTTTTGAGGTGGTTTTGAGTTCTTCATGTTATTGTTGAATAGTCAGACACATAGATCTAACAACAAATAACCGTCATTTCGCCGTTTTCGAAGCTTTAGAGACATTACGTCCTACGAGGACGTCTTGTTAGCTATGAATTAAGTCACAGAGATTATTTTCCTACATTCGGAATAGAATGAGTTGGTTTCGATTAAACCATGGCCTGCATCATTCAATATCACGTTAAATTCTGTTACTGCTATATGTATTCATTAGAATAAATATCTTTATGGCCATCACTATTCAAGAAGGCTAATTTTAACACTCAGATAGCTTGCGTCATCTAAGTGCGATGTTTTCAGTATAATAATAAATAAAGGTCGTCAGTAGCCTTTAAAGTGTTTCACTTGACGTTGAGTAAACAGCGGAAATAAATCTGTCCAGTGACAAAAATATTTCGCAAAACACTTTCTAAACTAATTTTATTATTAGAAATCGAGGTATGGTCGGAAATGGGCTCACCTTGTTCATTACTACACATTGCGGTATCACTTTCATCCATGTGTTGTAAACGCAATTATTGTTTAGTCGGTAGTTAAAAGGCTTGGCTCGTCACTGAATGCATTCACATGATAACAGATGTAGTTTTCTTCATGACAATTTGCCGATGAAATATCACACTTTCACAATGTTCCAATTATTTACTCTACATTACATAAGGAAATGTCATTGTCATAATGTCAAATCTGCACAAATAGCATTGTCATATTAAATGTTGTAGTGAATTCACTCATTAAGATTAAAACGTTGATTTTCAGCATTTCAGTGGATTGTCACAGAAAAACCAAAGTGCAAATATTGACTGTATTTAAAGCTGTTTCGAAACAGCTGTGTGATTTGAACTAAAATATGTTTTTCGCTCTTACAGTGGCAGTTGTAACAAAAGATTATTCATGTGAATGGAATGCAGTGTAATTATGAATATGTTATTCTGTCAATTTATGAGTTACCATCATAAATAGTTTTGTATTTCTTACCCTAAATTGAATGTATACACATTTTCTGGAGGAATATCGTTTTTGTGCATAAAATGTCTTGTAAACTATGGATACAGTTAGATTGTTTTCTAAATTTACCTTTCAAAAGAAGAGGTCAGATACGCTCTCTTCGGAGAAAGTATTCTTCTACTCTCTCTATTAAATGATCGCCAGGTATATCCTTATCCTGGGGGAAGAGACAACAGCCGAACTATTGTGTCTACTTAAATGACATCAACTGCATACCTGAGAACAATAAAACCAGCAGCCTTCTCTCGAAACCATGAACATGAGAGCTAATTCAATAGAATAATTATTCTGCCTTATGAGACAAATATCTGCACTAATTTGAAAATGGTAGCCTGCTTATTACAGAATGAATTCAGCAAGGGGCATGAAACAGGCTTCATAGAAATTATTGAAGTCTGTAATTTCTTTTCATAAACTTAAGCTTTTATAGATGCAGAGGCGAAAATTATATTACGGCCGGAAAATTAAATAAACTTGAAAATAATACCTTGTGATTGAAGTAGAAAATTATTAGTTAATGAGTGTCTGGAAAAATCAAGAGTACACTTCAGATGATAAGGATAGTCTTAATTGAGTTAGACCTTGGATGTGTTGTAGTCTATCCACAAGGGTGACTGACGGTCTACTTAAATTATTAGGCTACTTAATTTTCACTAAAGCATAATGCGTCGATTTGACTGAATATCATTTTCGACTGATTACCTTGCTGAGTCTCTAACATACATTCTGTGACCACGTGCTTTTGCGAAAATAAATAATACTGATAATGTCAGCTTTTGTCTGAAAATTAAATTTTAAGACAATAAAGAATCATCAGCGTCATTTATCACAAAATATTCATTTGGAGTTGATAGTATGAGCTAACGTCATTCAACTTGACGTAAAGTTCACATTTCTAAGGCGTATTTCATTCATTTTCTTGTCGCAATGCACAGTAGTTGGCTGAAAGTCAAATTATGATATACTTGAGTCATCTTTGAGATCAGAAAATACAACTGGAAGACTTGTTCAGTTAGAATAGGTAAAACATTGGTGCATTGTGTCCGATTGAAATTTGGGCAGTTCAGTAGATCTTGTGGAATGTCTTTTTTCCGTTGCATATAACTGTTTTACTGAGAGCACTTATTAAATCAGATTTGCTTCCTACATTCACGATCATTTCACGTCTAATGTTGGAAACTGTTTCACTCAATTCTCGTGTATCGTTAACATAAACAAAGAAGATATGCTGTTAGTTAGAGAAAGTGAGATCACTTTAAATCCGTGGTTTGATATCAAAGTCTCCTACCATTTGAGATTGTTGAACAAGAACCATTTTACCATCAGGACAGAACAGAATTATTTGAACAAGGTAGTAACAACACATGGTGCAAGATGAAACGGATCCATTGTTAGATTCGCTGGTACTGTATCACTTGCATGCAGACTAAAGAATCAAATTGATCACCTTGTTGCTTTGCAAGTCATTTGTTCTAATCACAATAATCAGCAAGACGGCAACAACGACCTGATCCAATATGACCGAATCCTCAATGGAAGAAGACAGACCGTTCAGGTAGAGAGATTTTATTATCTCGAATCAACAGCCAAATGGTTGACAGCAATATATATATATATATATATATATGTCCTAAGCGGCCCTGAGAGACACTTATTACGGACAACAACCGATGAGGTTGCAAGGTTCTAAGTGGACAGAAACACAAACAGCACCATCGAATAAGACAAATAAAGTTTTTAAGTAAACTAAGACCAATATAGCAGTATGTTAGCCATGTATCCAAATAGACATGCCTTTATTTATGAAGAAAACTGTATGACTGTTCGGATATAAGGAGGTTTGAGACAGTTAGGAATAATGTCTCTATTTAACACTATTAATGAGCTTGTAAATCATCGGAATCAAAAACAGCGTCGATGGTTTTCTTATCATTTCACGGTTAAACAGCATCAAAAGAATCATCCAGTGATGCCTCCTGTAAATAAATTGTGCACTCTTATCAATGCTTCTTGTTGTCAGACCTCGTATGTTTGTACATTGAAGGATCCATCGGTAGTCATACACGAACAGTCTAGTGTACAACCAACGAAAGTATGGATAAAACACTTGGGGTGAATAAAATACTGCATCGAACAGCTTCACCTGTGAACTGGGAAAGAGCAATCACTGAGCAACCATCCAAGAATAGAAATCACAACACATGAGAAAAAATAACACGAAGCCTCTAAGTGAGGTAAGTAAAAGGTGTAGTATTTTTAACACGGATACGAGAACATATTCCAGCTTGGTTTTACAAAGGAGAAAGGAAATGTGTGCGAAGTTCTATCTTAGAACACCTCATCGACTCCTGTCACTCGGTCAACCCTGACCATGATTTCAAGGTCATATACAGAATTCATGCCAACTTCCCGCGTTTTCTTCGTTACAGACTTCTAAAGACAGCTGAGGCCTTGGCAATTCATGACTTTAAGCCAGACCTTTGTGTACAAAAGAAGTATGTACAATCCCTACTGCTGCCTTGGCCGTAGAGGGATAGACATTTATTTATTTTATTATTCTATGTACTTTTCCCTTATTACTTCGATTATTATTATTATTATCATTATTATTATTATTACGACTCTCATTCTGAATCTTTTCCACTTGATCTACTTGACATTTTAAACCAAAAATTATTCATGTGTATACTTTTTATCTTTATTTTTACAATATTAAATTCTATGTTATCAAATTTCACACCATGTTACGTAACATTTTACATTCGTCTATTAATCTTACAATTATATGCCTCTCCCCAAAATCTATACACCTGATGTATTATCTTATATATGACATTAATTATTGTTCCACTTGACTTAAACTATGAACCTAATCACAAATATTTTAAATTTATTTCATACTATTATTATTTCATGTATTTACACCTTTGACCTAATTCCCTCACCGGATATAATTTCTTTATAAAACCATATATATACGATTGTACAGCTTGATAATAAATTCGTTGAAAAGAGTCTCTTCGCTGAAAATTGTGTTCTTAATGCTACAATGGGAATTATTAAATTATTTTTAACTATAAGACACATAAATGTAGATGTGCACATGTTAGTCACGAGTTCAATGTTTACTCATTTATGTTCAGTTCAATGATCAGTTGTCGATAACTGGTTCACTACACTCATATAACCCATATCTATAATACATATGCGAGTAAGCAATACGGTTATATTATAATTATAACGTTTAGAAACTCATTTTACAAGTTTTAGACTATGCAGTTTTACAGAGTGTCTAATCTTATGAAATTCATGCCTAATTTATGAACAATTATTATTTACAAATAAACTTTGGACATTGAATTATTATTAAGACTAGAAACTAAAAATGCTTTTTTTAAATTTAAAATAAAAAGGTATGAGGCAGTTTATAATCATAAAGTGAACTAATTTTAGTAATCCAGCGTACACTTTGCCAGCATACTTTGACTTATTTTAACTCACAATTACAAAATATAACTGTTGATGATGATATGAACACTAATCACACACACACATCGATAAAAAGACAAAAAATAACTAACTGAGTGAGCAATGTGTCTGAAAGAGAACAGCTAATGACAGGGTTATTTTTTTGACATTACCAGTATGATTACTACCTTAGATAAAAGATAATTATCCTTTTAACTGCATAACATTCGCCAACACCAATCTAATGTCGTCAACTTCAAGCTAGTCAGGTTCGTATGTCTGGTATAGAGATAATTTAGGAAGCAGTTGTTTTGAAACTCCCGTCTATTAATTATTCTCCAACTGGAGGTTTTTTTGAAGATGTAAGCTAGGCTGTCCTACTCTCTGAGATCTACTTATCATCAACAACTGCACAGAGCTCTGGTCATATTATTCTCACTGCTATAATGTAATGTCAAGTCAATGATGATAAATTATTATTATTATTATTATATCCTTTAATTCCTAGAGGAACATATGGCTTCAGTTGCATGTCTCCATTGCCTTCGGTTTTCTGCCAACTTTTTCACCCCGCTCCACATCTGCTCACATGCTTTCACCTCCTCTTCACATGACCTCCTCCAAGTCACATGTGGACGAGCAACTCGCCGCTTCCCTTTCGGGTTCCACTAGAGCAATGGCTTGTCTAGTGATGTCACTTGATGGTTTTCCCAGCATATGGCCAATCCATCTCCATTTCTTCCTGCCTATTTGTTTCACATTGGTTCCTGCCGGTTGGTCCACTGCCAGAGATCCCTGTTGCTGGTCTTTTCTGGCCATCTAGTCTTGAGTATTATTTAGCGAAGACAACTGTTGATGAAGGTCCGTAGTTTGTTCAAGATGCTCGTTATGACGCGCTTGTGGTTGAAATGATGCTTCGCGGCTAGGTAGGTAGATGAGGTTGTTTCTTTCAGGTTCCTCCCAGTTATGCTGCCTGATTGTTTTCTGTCGTTGTTGTTGCTGCTGGTGTTGGCCAGGAGTCTTAATTACCTCTGTTTTTTTCTATGTTCACCTGAAGTCCTATCTTTGATGCTTCTTCTACCAGCTTGTTGCTTTTCACTTGCATATCTTCCAGTTTGTGGGAAATCAGACATATATCATCGGCGAAGTCGAGATCCTCCAGGTTTTTTGTGTGGGTACATTGTATGCCTGTTTACTCATTGCCCGTTGTTTGTCGCATTATTTAGTCTACTGTAATCAGGGAGATCATTGGTGATAGTAGACAGCCTTGCCTCACTCCCGTCCTCATTTCGAAGTCTTCTGTAAGTTTCCTGTTGGGGATTACTTGCCATGTAGCACTGTCGTATAACTGTTCGATGAGATGTATAATTGTCGATGACACCCCGTAGTAGTATTTGCCAAATCAGCTCTCGATCGACGCTGTTGAAGGCCTTTTCAAAGTCGATGATAATAATAATGATTTACTTTATTACAAAAAACAGTACTTGTGATGCAGAATGGAATTTTCAGAATTATTCACAATATTGCATCTAATTTCCTCAAATTATAAATAAAATTAATCACACAGAAAATTTTCCACATTTACAATAAGGGAGGGTAATGTCATATCATGCAGCATATAAAACGGAAATAATAATGATAACAGCTAAGGTAATAATAATAATAATAGCAATACAAGGGAAAATTGTCGCGTGCCTGTTTCACACAGTACTGTCGATGCATTATAGAAATCCTATCATGTTTAAAAATATTGAATAAAATGTTCTCTTTACATGACATGATGAGGGGAGGAACAAAGATTACAGCAGTCGTAGAGATAAGCTGCTGCTTGCAATTATGAAAGTAAAACAAAGAAGCGACATGAGCAGAAATATAATAGAAATAATGAAAGTAAAATTTGAAGGTTCATAAGGATGGACTGAGGAAACTGCTTATTTCCTAGATGAAAAAGGTTAGTTAATTCTTGCCTGACACTATTTTCATCACATAAAATACGTGACAAGTATGGTATCATAGAATTTCTATGCTTAGACGTGCGAGCATAGTGTTCTCTGAAGTTACTCCTTGTTCTACCTGAGGAGATGCAAGGTGAAATCTGAGGATAAAGTGGATGCTCCAAGTCAGACAAAATCAAATTTATTGCACGAAGTCAAGTGCCTATCGACAACTGCGTTAACTATGTTTTCCACTGGGACACTATTCACCCTACTGACAGTCTTCAGCATCCTAAGAATTTTGACGTAGTTCTTTTTTTAAGCAAACCAGGAAAGAATAAATGTGAACAATAAAGAAGAATAGGTAGGATGCAAGAGTTTATGAACTGTAAGATGAGGGGTTGAGTTAACCCGAGTGCTTTAACTTCTTAATGTAAATTGTCAGGTAGAATATTTTGCTGCAGATCGCTAAGATTTGGGAAAACCAGGAGAGATCAGAAGAGAGAATAAGTCCCAGATGCTTGATGGCGCCATATCAGCTGAACGTTTTGCCAAATATTTTTAGTCATGTTGAAAACAACAAAAACGACAGCAATGACTGTTATTCAAAGTATCCATATCAACAACACACTGACAGTTAACTTTGAAAAATATCAATTACAGAATTAGAATAGCTCGTCACTGAGAGAAGGCAGATGTTGATTGACGTCTGAGGTCTTTTCCGAAAGGTGTCAGTGATACTCCAAGTCTTTGAACCCTTTTGTATTAATAATGGACATTTGGGACATCAGTGTTTGAAACCGATGCCCTGTCCTGTGCACTGAAATGCTGGAGATTTCCAGGCACATTTCAATAAATGAAAGTCAGCCACACCTTTTTAATCCTGACATTTGATATCTTCATCCACATCACACCTAGTTGCAACGATACTATCTGGGAAAGTGAATAAGTCGAGCTCTTCCACGTTTCCATGACAGTGTTAAGTATCTCCTTCAATTCTGTCTACTCTACGTTCACTTAAAATCTGTTTTCAACGCTTGCATTTTGCACATAGATCTTTGAGTTTTTGTGACAAGAGACATAAACATTCAGTGAAGTTGAAATCGTCTAGAATCTTCTTGTCAATTAATTAACTCTGACTAATATCCGTAAGATAATTGTGAATTTCCGTGTTATATTCTTATCATAGTGTTTATAACGTGCACCAGATCACACTGCTTCAGTTTGACAAAAAACGCATAGTGATTTTAAATGCCGTAGCTCGGCGATTCAATGTATAACTCTTCAGTGTTTGAAAGAATGGGTGCCTGATTCAGATCTTAGTGTGAAATTCATCACACACACTTGAGATGCAGGTATATCCGGTTGAAGAGTAATAATTGAAATGAAAGAAACGTCTTGGAATGTAATATATTAAACAATATCAAAAAAGACATAAAGAGTTTGACTTAAGCTCATATTATTTCTTTTCGTTCTACATAGATTTCTTGTCTAATGTATGTGCATATTAAGATGGCATGGTTATTTTATTACACAAATGTGAATTGACCGCTGCTTACATTAATGAAATAATCTAACAACATCCTGTTTCATTATACTCAGTAAAAAAAACTACGACGATTCAATATTTATTTATCTTAAAGAACACTGCAACTGCCGAGCGTTGACTGTATGTAACTGTTCATGAGTTGTCATTACGAAATCACGTAAAAGGAAAATGAAGTCATAAAGTCGCGTGATACACTTAAACTATTATTGGGGATTTGAAACATTAAAATTATTATAATGTTATTATTATTATTTGCTTTAATTCCTAGAGGAACATAGGGCTTCAGCTGCACGTCTCTAGTACGTTCAGTTCTTTGCTAAAGTTTTTACCTGCCTCAAGGTCTGCTCACATGCTTTCATCTCCTCTTTACATGACCTCCTCCAAGTCACCCCCACATTGAAAACCTGGATCTTATATTTGATGCTGAGTGCTGCCGACCTCCACACAGAATTGAGAGTAATGAAAGCTTGTCTTGATATCCTCGCCAATGTCGCCGGTAGTTGAAACGATGCTTCCTAGGTGGGTAAGAGAGGTTGTTTCTTTCAGGTTCCTCCCATTTATGTCGGCATAATTTTTTTATACATTATTATTATTTTCTTGGGTTCCAGGTGAAATATATGGCTCTAGCGTCAAATCAGCAGCACATTTTATCCCCTACACTATATTTTTTAACTTAGCTTCACGAAGGACAAAATGTTTTCGTTTCTTTATCATACAAGTTCCACCATGTCAATCTTGACCCAATGTACCATTCATTTCTTCTGATCTGGTCCCGAATAGAGCTCTAACTTGGTCCGGTATGTTACTTAATGGTCACCAAAGTGAATGTCTTGTCCATCCCCATTTCCTGCTGCAAGTTCTACTTCCATCATTATTACTGCAACCAACAATATTTTTCCGCTAAGTTCATGCAAAGTTTAGCAATATTATGACACATTCTTGTTACTTTTATCAATTAAGGAATGGTTTACTGGCTAAAACGGAAATTATGTAGTTACTATTATTATAATTACTAATATTCATTAAGTGTGTTCTGACTAGGGCACCTTGAAACAACCACACATTTACTGCACTAAAATCTCTGCCATAACTTCAAAATGGCCGTGTGAATATCCATAAACTTTCATTACCTTTTTTGCCTGATCCCTATGTCACTTAAGGATACCTAACTCTTTGCTTTCCATTCAATTTTCATTCCAGAACCTAGAGTGTATTATCACTAGGATGTCCCATCAGCACATAACCTATCCATCACAATTACTCTCTGCGTATTTCTTTTCCAAAAGATTTAGCTAGTTGATCAACTGATAGATTACCTTGTTGGCTATCTTCTCTGACGAGCTGTCTAATTTTCAGTATCGAGTGAAGGGTTGTGTTGGTTAGATGCTGAACACTGGTAAAAATTATCCTCGTGATCGACCTATAATATAAAAGGTCTGATTTGCTTTCCCTATTGAAAACGCCTATTTTGTTTCTTCTTGTGTGTGCGTTGTGAGTCTCCACATAGACTTCAGACTACTAGATGGTTGCGCTGTGCTATCACCTTCATTGTATGATATGAGATGGATATATATAAAAGTGAGTGATGCCGGCCTCGGCAGAATGAACGATGTTATGCTCTTTTTCTTCAATGTATGTTCAAGTCGTTTATATTACAGATAATTTACTCATCCGCCTTAAGACCCTTATGTCTTTCTTAAGACATTCGAATCTGGCAAGACTCCGGTGATGTCCAGTGATTTCTTTGTGCTGGTCAGCAAGGAAGCTGCGAAATGTTTCGGTTTCTTTTATTTTAATTTCAACTCTTTATACTTTCATAACTAGGGTACTTACTTATGGTACATACCAATTTTAGTAAGCCTGTTCAAGGTTTGCATAGTTATCACACTTGCTTACCCTTACGAACAGTTTAGGCTACGACAGTAGGGCAACGTAAAAGCTCAATACGGTATGCATTAAATCAATTCAATAAAGCAGTTAACCGGGTTTAAAAGATCCCAATGTATTTCTGCATAGTTGCAGGACGAAATAACACTCCTAAAATCAGAAACAAAAGGTTTATGGAAGAGACTGATAACCGAAAGCTTATTTGTTCATTCAATTTAGAATACGTGGATACACAACGACTGGGAATCTATCAAAGGCTTCAAGAACATTTTACAGCCTTGACAACTAACTAAGAACCTGCAAAGATTATAGTTCAAAATTGTAGAGTTAAAGTTTATGTGACTGTGAGAGATAAACGGTGTCTTAAATGTTATCAAGGACATAAAATGTTTTATTCCACTGGTGATAATGTCCAGTGATTGTACTAAGTAATGCCTTCATACACGACCTTTTACGGCCGACTACGAGTTAACTTCTATCTTCCTGTCGACGTGCTGTGATATGGCATGGTGTTCATAGTTTCTGCCAGCTAAGTCCCATTCACTGCATAACTGTTCGTCTCGCAGTAAACCATAACGGCTCCTAATCTCCATAGACTGAGATATAAGTCAAATGAAGTGAAGAAAACCACAACAGTTTTTAGGACAAAACGTTGACACTTTTTGTTATTTCAGCTTATATTTGGCTGGCTAAAGCCACCAGGATTTGAAGATCTGCTGGCGGAAACCGAAAAGGCTAACATAAGTGGTAAACACAGGACCCAAAGAAAACTTAAGAAAAGATGGAGGTTCTGAAGATCATCAAATAACAAGATCAAGAGTACCAATAACTATCAATGGAATAAACTTAAAAGAGGTCACATTCCTCATCTATATAATAGGGAAGGAGATGCCAGCTAACCTGAATCAGAAAGGAAAAGAGATCAGTTTTGGGATCTTCTGCGCTCAAGGTGAAGAACAAGATTACTACTTTCAACAATGAAGGTGTGTTTTATTTTTTTCCGATCGTATTTGAATCGATGCCACCTAGATAAGTGAAATAGACGACTCCTTTCGATTTTCTTCATCGGCTATAACTGATGCTGTCATTGATACTTAGACGTCATCTCTTTCGTCTGTATATTCATCTGCCCACATGCTTCATCTCCTCTTCACATGACCTCCTCCAAGTCACCCCCACATTGAAAATCCGGATCTTATATTTGATGCTGAGTGCTACCGACCTCCACACAGAATTGAGAGTAATGACGGCTTGTCTTGATATCCTCGCCAATGTCGCCGGTAGTTGAAACGATGCTTCCTAGGTAGTTAAGGGAGGTTGTTTCTTTCAGGTTCCTCCCATTTATGTCGGCATAATTTTTTATAAATTATTATTATTTTCTTGGGTTCCAGGGGAATATATGGCTCTAGCGTCAAATCCGCATCACATCTTATCCCCTACACTATATTTTTTAACTTAGCTTCACGAAGGACAAAATGTTTTCATTTCTTTATCATACAAGTTCCCCCATGTCAATCTTGACCCAATGTACCATTCATTTCTTTTGATCTGGTCCCGAATAGAGCTCTTTCATCCGTATCTTCATCTGAAAAGCCGTCTTGTCTGCTTCATCTGTTGTCTGAGTATCTTCGAGTTTGTGTGACATTCGACATCAGAAGTCCACGAACAGTGGACATGGAATCAGTGTAAATGAAACGCAGAACAGATTTCTTGTGCGCATTATGAATGATAAACGAAATGAGAATTAATACCTCTTCAGATTCACGGTAGCCTTAAGTATTTGATTCCGTTTGATTGTTGAACACATGAAATATGCATCAATTTTTGTCATTTTACCCCCCATGGGAAAACAAATTTACCAACTAAACGTAAATAATGATGTTGATAACATGTAGAAAATGTGAACAACAAAGAAGGAATTTAAACAGAATAGAAACACACTAATCAAATAGCTAACTTGATAGAATAATGATAAGGTATTCTGCATCAGTTTTATCGTATTCATCATTACAAAATCCTTTAGTTTTCTTCTGAGCTACTACTGTAAATCATCCACTGTAATTGTTTATTCCCGCAGTGGTCTGATCAATCATATACGTTTGTGTGTGTGTGTGTGTGTATGACAGATTTCTGTGAGGAGTTTGAAAAACAAACTCGTAGATTTGAACACTATTAAAATAAAAAGCAATATGAATAAACCTGTGGTTCAGGTTAAATAGTCTTATGTTAAATCCTTCTAAAAGTCAGACATTTAACTAACTTTACCTCCAAGTATAAATGTGGTTTACATGAATTGATCCCTTTACAAGACGTCTGTAGCGTAGGGGTGTATTAACGACCTAATTTCTTGTCGATTTCTAAACAACAATATTCCATTAGTGTACAATTGGTGGATGGTGGCTAGCAGTGGAATCCAGGATGCGGATTTCGTCCTATTTGGGACTCGTCAGCTGGATGTACCTGTATTTCTCAGTGAGTGATGATGTTCCCACCGAGGCTCGAACCCAGTGCCCATAGTTTCAAACGCCAAAGCGTTATCCACTAGACCACTTGGCCACGAGAGCCACCTCTTGTGCAACGGTCATATAAATTATTGAATTGAATTTTTGATTTTCCCGTCGATTGATTGCACCGAAGTTCTCGGTCTCAGGTTGACATATCGACTTCTTCTGCAGATGCTTCGACGATGTCTGGTCATTTAATTAGTATACAATTGGTGGATGGTGGCTAGCAGTGGAATCCAGGATGCGCATTTCGTCCTATTCGGGACTCGTCAGCTGGATGTACCTGCATCCTGGATTTCACTGCTATCCACCATCCACCAATTGTATACTAATTAAATACCCAGACATCGTCGAAGCATCTGCACAAGAAGCCGACATGTCAACCTGAGACCGAGCACTTTGGTCCAATCAATCAACAGATAAATCAAAAATTCAGTTGAATAAACAATATTCCATTAACTTACATTACAAAGTTAAGCGGATCGCGTTTGTTCCACCTCTATTGTTACAGTTTGTTAACTGTTGCATGCAAATTGCTGCTCTGCCTTAGTCTTTTCCGTGCTGCTCAAAAAGGGTTTATGTCATATTGTGAAAGGGAATAAATGTGGTCATTAGGACAAGTGGTGTTCCACTAAGTCAGTTTATTGCTACTGTAGTTGGCGGCCACCATTACTTATGCGACAAGTGGTGTAAATCCATATTGTCTGACCCTCAATAACATGTCTGCTCCCAACTCACCCCCTGCATCCCAGCGGATAGGACTACAAGTCACTGTTAGAGATTATAGGCACACACAAATAAGTACAGAAACTCAACGACACCTCATTTGGTAGGCATTCCTGTAAAAAAGAAACTGTTAAGGCTGACGTTTATAACTGCCTATGTATTTAGCTAAATGAATGACTCTCTATCATCTTCTGTTTGTAATTTTTGTTGATAATGTTGGTCATTAATCATCATAATTTTCAACATTTCTGACTTCACTGACGTCACTGCTATTACCGAAAAGCTGCCGATATCAATTCTGGTCACGCAAACCCTGTAATATTAATTTTCTTACGGTTTTTTTGGCTGTTACCGAGTAAATAAGATGAATTATTTTATCAAATACTGAAAATTTCCAATTGTGTCATCAGTAATTTATATAAAAATATATATGAATATATAAAAATAGTAAGTTTACCAGAAATTGAAGTGTGCTGACCGGTGATCTCTGACTAGATGTCTCTATATACAATTCAGGCATCTACAGGAGGCGTTTATGAAAATTCTATTTTGTACAGCGTGATTCAGTTCCTGCTATTGTGAATGCCTTTGATTATGTGAATGCATATTCATTTCGGTTGACTTCTGGACTGATAAATTGGTACACCTATGGGTAAGAGGTGGAATCCTCTCCAATTACGCATGTCAGCATCTGGAATTCTATTCTTGTCTGATGCAGTTATAAAACTCTCGCCTTCAATTTAGTAGTCAATAGTAAGTTATGATTAATGGGAAGTTTGGAGTATGGCTAGAAACCTCATCTCATAAAATAAACATCTCAGCTGCTGAAATTCCAAGACTTCAAGCCCGCAGTTCAGTGTCCCACTCAGAAATCAAAGAAAGGAGAAAAAACAGTTTAGCTGTCGTCTTGTGTTAACATGTTCATATAGAACGCAAAGTTTCTTGTGCACCAGATTCCATGATCGAATAGCTGCACTTTCACATATCACATAAATCTTGCATAACAGTCAGCCATAAGAATGAATGTCTACTACCGGACAAAGCATTAAATGTGTGGCTGTGTAGAAAACTTATGTATTATTTTGAAATGTTCCTGATGTAGAAATGTAACCAATAACTTTCAACCTATAATGAGAACGAAACTCGTTTTATAGCCCCTAAGAGAAGTGTTTGAATGATATAGCTAAGTAAAAATAATACTCACTCAACAATAATTCTGAACCAGTACTTCTTCTTTATACCTCAGAGATTTGTCGCAATCGTCACAGGCCATAAAAGACTTTTGACAACAGCTACCTTCACCCTTAACTTAAAATCAAAAGGCTAACCAGGAAAGATAGACTGAAAGGAACTGCAGTAACTAACAGGTCAATAAGCTATCACATAAACAATTCAAAAGGAGATGGAAATTGAATCAGCATACTGAGAGGACACCATAATATAACACGAGTGGAATTTCAGTGGGAGACCAGGAGTTTGGTAAAAGCTGCTTCAGTGACATATAGAAGATAACGAAAACTGATGATGAATCGTGCAGCCAGCTGAAAAATACTTCAGTGAAGACACTGAAATAGTGATTTTTCGATAAAGATTTTTGTCTTACTCAGAACAGAAGCGAATAATACTAATTATATGTGGTATTATAGAGAAAAATGTTTCACTACCGCCTTGACGACACAGGAAATACGTGTTCGACGAATCATGTGATTTTCTTGTTACATATGAATTTCAATCACTCGAACTAACAAACTCTTTGAGAATACACACGAATTTAAACATGGTTTATGCGTTGGCCGGAAATTTGTGTCTGTATACGGTATTAGATGCTGACGCTGATGTAAGCAAATGATACTGCTCTCATACTATAGACATCTGATATGCATCGGAGAACTGAGACTGTTATCAGTTTTGCAAACCACAACTGTTGTAAAATTGCATTAATGTCAAAGCAGGAGTGTGACGTCATTTTTTCACGCTGAGTACAATTCAGAATGAAGTGAATTAAGTGGAAATATACACATACGTATACTGAATATGGAATGAAAATAAGACCCATTGATGGTTAGGTGTTCTTATGCTTTAATCAATACATTTTGGTATCGCAAAAAGTACTCGTCAAGACTTTAGAGAGAGGGAAGAACAAGAAGTTTATCAAAAATATCCGTCTTTTCAGCGAGTTTATCCTCGAAAGCAGCTATAAATTCACATTTATACACATAAGTTTAGGCTGTTACAATTATTATTCAATTAAACGTTAAGGGACTAACAGTGATAATATCTGCAATTGATAGTGTTCTCTGAGCTCCTTGGTTTAATTGCGGAGCTTTCATCGTCTTTCTGGACGACATCTTCAGCGCAGTATTTAGGATAAAGTTAAATGATTTAAATTTCTTCATGAGTCTCCCGGTAACCATCTTTCGATATTTATTGACCGTTTTCTATTGATTGGGATTTTAAACTTTCTGATCACCTGATTTACTTCTTATTAGTTGGTATATTTCATCTATATTAACGTGTTTATTAATTGCGTTTTCATTTGAGTACCAGCTTCTAGGAATTCTCTGGCACATTTGGTGTTTCCTCTGTTTAAGATTTTGACATTATCCCAATCAAATTGATGTCCATGATCGTCTGAATGTAATGATACTAAAGAATTTATATCATGTCTTTTCACGGCTGATTTGTGTTTCTGGATTCTTATTCGAAGGGGACGCCCACTTTGGCCGATGTAATGTTTGTTACAGTTCACACAATTTATTTTGTAAATGGTAAAATGGGTCCGTTAGATCTCATTCGCCATTGATCTTGTTCTGTAATTTGTCCTGATTTCGTTAGTTTATTTTACGTTGTTCTGATTTTGTTATCGAATGTTTGTATAGGTTTTTTTGTCAACTGTTGATATACATTATTATCTTTGAGTAAATCCTCTGCTTTCTTTATGTAGTCTTCTGTGTCCAGGATTACTGTTGTTCTTCCTTTATCAGCCGGTAGAATAACTATATCTTTTCTATTCTTTAGTTTCTTCAATGAATTTTGTTCTTCAGTGCTAAGTTGGGAATTATGTCTTTTCTGTTTGAGTAAAGGTATGATACGTTGACGTATTTCTTGTTGTACTTCCTCATTTAATTTTGATAATCTGAATGATGATTCTAATGAAGCACAAAATTCTGTTACTGAAGCGTCACCAGTATTGTAGTTGAGTCCTTTCTGAAGAAGTTGTTCTTCGGCTTTCGATAATGGCTGTTTCGATAGATTTACTACGCAATCGTTTAGAGTTTCTTCAGATGGTTGTTTGGATATCTTAGCTAGTTTGTCTCTGAGGAAGGCTCGTCTTCGCTTCTTGTGCCGTTTGCTTATCAATTTAATGAAAGTATTCAATGTTGACAGATGTTCTAGGGTAAGAGTATGTTCAAGCTTCTCTTTCTGAAATCTAATCATATGCTGATATTTTTTAATCCTTTTGTGTGCATCCGTGATCATTAATCTCACCATTTGTTTTCCATGTTGTTTGGCTAACTTCCAGCCTAATTTAAATCATTTCACTTTATCCTAAATACTGCGCGGAAGATCTCGTCCAGAAAGACGATGAAAGCTCCGCAATTAAACCAGGGAGCTCAGAGAACACTATCAATTGCAAATCATCCACCTGAGTTACAAATCTTTTCTAGTGATAATATCTTTCAACTTGTTATGAGTTTTTGATGGTGTCAGTATAGATTGCAAGGGTTACATAAACAAAATACACAGGGTCAGAGCATTTGTGTAATATATAAAGTTGTTCTTTTAACGAAGGCAGGTGTGAAATGGTTGAGGATAGAGACAAACTGAATCAATACTCTCCTTTCTATAACTGAAGATTAAAAAATGAAGAAATGAATAAAAGGAATAAACGAAAATTCAGGGAGACAAATAGAACTAAATCAATGGCAAATCTGGAGGTTGCGCTGGTTTCTTTTGAGCACATAGATCCCGCTTTTAAATAGATATGGTGAATAATTTCTCACATTTTGACAGTGTCAGGTTTTTGTATGTGTATTTTGGCTTCATGCCACAATGAATGTTCACTTAATTTTTATCTTCATTGTCTTTTCTGTAATCTCTGATACTTTTATCTCTGTTGTCAATAAGTTAAAGATTTGATGACGACTTGATGTCACTCAGAGATAGGTCAGAAAATCTGGCAGTACTGGATAGTCACTGGAGTTCGAGTGCAACACTTTTGGAGTAACCAAAAATAGGTGACTAGCCATTGAGACAAAAACCAAACTCTACCTATTCACGGTATATTTAGTGCAACAGCCAGCCATCGTCATAAGCGAATTATTGTTCTTTAAGTGAAGTCACCCCGTGATCCACCAATCAAACGCCTGCAAATCGACGCTTATTTATTATTTTGCTGTCCACTGGCAACCTGCTGTATACAGGAAGTTACCTGAAGTCGCAGTAAGACGTGATTAGTGAGGTCACTTGAGAGAACAGTTACTCATTCACTCACCTAACTATGGCTATCAATTGCGCTATATACATCAAGAATCGTTAGAAACCGGAATCCACAGGCCTATGGATGAATGATTCACAAATTAGACTTTTAACCTGGAGGTGTAGGTTTCGAAAAACCAGCCGGTGTGTACTGATAGAGAGTTTCTATTTGGGATGGAAGAAATATCCAGTACTCACAGGTTTTCAGTAGTTCTCTATTTGATTTCGACTCGGTATCAAAACTGTGCACTCTGCAGACCAACAGTTGATCATTCCTAAGTCTAAAAACGTTTCTTAAATACCTTACTTCTTGCCACAGATTTTTCCAGATACTGTTCAGCTGATTCTCCACACCACAATAATGAAATGCAGTGTGATCCTCAGAAATATCGAAATATCTGGATGATCATATGGAGTGTTTCTTAACACCGGTGTTTAACAACCCATAGTTCCTTCTTTTTGTGGAGGAATGCAACACTTGAAATTTTTATTTTATGACTTTCGCTATTTTCTCCATTGAATAAATCATTTCATAAACTGCTATACACACTGTCTCAGTTTTACAGTGCCACTGTGCGTCGGTGGCACAGTGGTTAGGACTCTCGCCGACCATGCAAATGGTTCGGGGTTCTATCCGCTACTGACGCACACCTGATATCAATTGGTCGTCCTGCAAAATTCGGGCTACCGATATCGATGCTGAAAATTCCAAACTTGTACCAGCAATACAGTGTGGAATCAAGGTGTAATCAAAAAACAAAAAAAAAACGAAACAAAACGAAATATATTTGCGTCTTAAATGGACTTTGATGAAGTATGTGAGTCACACCATAACAAATGTGTAACTGCATCCCTGATGACTACTACAAACACTTTCAAGTCCATATTCGCCTTGAATCACCAAACTGTTCACTCCACCGAAGTGTAGAATATTAATTACATCATGTATCGTTCAAATGTTGGGAAAATAAGAATTAATTTGAATAAGAGCTTGTTTAGAGCAACATTTTGATATCATTCGGACCTTCTTACATAAATAAGGGTCTGAACGTATTTGGAAGTCATTCAACAGAAGATGAATTAATTGTCTACATTCGGTACATACTTAGGCCTGCTCAGTAACCACATTACCTTAAAGTGACTCGATTCCTTCGAATACGCACTGAAATGTCTTTACTCGGCATGCATGTTGATTCTATAAATATATATGATTCAGTAAAACAGCCTCAGACAATTTTTCCCTGTGGTAGATTTAAAGGTGCTTACTATCACCAATGATATTCCTAATTGTGGTGGACTGACTGGATTATGCGTCAGACTGTGGGAAACGAGAAGACAGGAGTATCCTGGACAGACAGACGTGAAGAACCTAGAAGACCTGGATTTCGCGGATGACTTATGTTTGATGTCACACACAATCGAAGACTTACAGGCGAAAACCGACAAACTGGTCGAAGAAGCAGCAAAGACAGGACTCCAGGTAAACATAGACAAGACGGAGGTTATGAAAATGACCAACCAACAACAGCAACAACATCCAACGTCAATCACCATCAACGGGAGGGATTTCAAAGAGGCAACTTCATTCTAGGGAGTATTGTCTCATCTACAGGAGGAGCGGACGAGGATGTCAAATCGAGAATCGGGAAGGCGAGAAACACATTCGTCAACCTGAAATCAATCTGGAAATCTTCGTCACTCACAGCATCAACAACAAAATTCGGATTTTCAATACAAAGGTGAAGTCAGTTCTTCTATACGGATCAGAAACTTGGCGGGTCACAAAGAATATTTCCAAAAGGTTGCAGACCTTTATTAACAACTGTCTTCGCTCAATTTTGAAGATCAGATGGCCGGTAAGAATCACCAACAAGGAATTATGGGAACAAACAAAGCAAGAACCAGTCGCCAGCCAACAAATATGCAGGAGAAAGTGGAGATGGATCGGACACTCGCTGAGGAGACCGCTGGGTGACATCGCGCGCCAAGCCCTCGAGTGGAACCCGAAAGGAAAGCAGCGTGTGGGACGTCTACGGGTGACATGGAGGAGATCGTGTGAAGAGGAGTTGAAAGAATATGGATTAACATGGATGCAGGCGAAAAGTATAGCAGAAGACAGAAGAAAATGGAGACGTGCAGTTGAAGCCCTATGTTCCACTAGGAACTCAAGGGAGCAATAATAATAAATAATAAAGTTATGTCTTTACTTTCTAGTCTATAGCTGACAAACTTCTTTGATGCACGCAGTGTTGCAAAGAATCCAAATGCAGGGAAAAGACAACTATTACTCAAATACTTTTGCGATTACTAACGGCGTGGTGAATTAGCTGTATAGGCAACGTTCCTTTTCAAATAGAAAACAAATGGTGTAGGACAAAGTTAAGTAATTAAACTTGAACTGTAAAAGGAACCTTAGAATCAATGAGAATATTCTCAGCGATGTGGAGTCAAAAGCTCTGTCCACAAGAATCACGGACTAAGGCTTCTCACAGACAGTCCAGGCCGGAATCACTCATTTTGTTTAACAACAGACTGTAGGTGTTCACACAACCACACAGAGAAGTATCACAATTGAAGATTAAGCAATGACAAGGTTGAGGGTTAAGATTTGAAGAAGTTATATAAGTAAGTGGAGAGAGAGATTGATTACTGATTCCTGAAATGACTCAATGCAAATACCAGAGATATGGAAGACAATATTACCACCAGTCAAATCAGAGAAGGATAATAAATAATGCTAAAATGTATTTCAATTCACACTATAACATTGTAACAAGTTACTTATTTTGATTATAAAAACACTCGTCTAATTTCCCATCTAATTATATTTGATTGTTAACAGTAATATTATTATTTCTGAATGCACATATGTCTTATATTGATTTTGATTCAAATGTCTAATAATCAGTTTCACGCATGCATATAAATGAAGTAAAAAGTTGCGTGAGTATATATAAATAAAGTGATGCGTCAGTGTCATCGCGGTTAGGACGCTCGCCGACCATGCACATGGTCCGAGATTCGATCCCTGGCCACTGACGCACTCCTTCACCCCGCTAGGCCAGAAATAAAAAAGCTGGTGAAGAGAAAAGGTTGGGTATGAGGCTAGCAACCCCGTCCTGTAAAATAAACACTGCTACAGAAACGTCAAGCGACTAGATTGAAGTCCTATGTCCCACTGGGGAACGTGAAGGAAAAGTAATATAAATGAAGGAAAACGTTGTGTGAGAGACTTGATATGATTATGAGCAGTAATACTTTGTGCTCAAAACATGGTCATTATTTGAATATTACTGTATAACACGTGTGATTTATTCAAATAAAACCCTATCTGTACTCGAGTTATACCCTACCACAGTGCTTACGTTTTATACTTAAATCACAAAAGTTAGATAAAACTTCGGGTTAGGTGTAAATAGTGTGAAACCACCGCGTATAAGAACTTTTCAAACAGTTACTCGATTATAACTATGATAAACTGTTATTTACGCACGTAACCATGTTCTTGTGAAAACCCGTTTGTTGTTCTTATGTTTATTTCTCTCTTTAAATTTTTTATTTATTTATTTTTTTGATTACAGCTTGATTCCACACCGTATTTTTGGGACAAGTATGGAATTTTCAGCGTGGATATCGGTAGCCCAAAATTCGCAGGCCGACCATAGATATCAGGTATGCGTCGGCGAGGGCTCGAACCCCGGACCATGTGCATGGTCGGCGAGAGTCCTAACCACTGTGCCACCGACGCACACAATACATTGTGCCACTGAGCTGCTGATTACTTAGTAAGTAAAAGTGCCTTAAAATAAACTTTAGTGAGTATATTTATCTAATTTTTCAAAGGACGTACACTATCTCATTATCAACTATATATTACTATTATCACTATTATTTAATTCATTTGTGTTGTCAGTTGGAAATAAAGCTTCACTTCAAAACTCTGAGTTATGAGGAGCAGTGATTACGTTATTTACGCAGTAAGGTTATTACGATACACCTAACACCTTTTTTGAGGAGAAAGAGTGCCTCGCCTAGGGAGCGAACCCCCTAACCACATGCAATAACGAGTATCGAAGGCAGGACAACTGAAAAAGAGAGTGGAATGCGTGAATTTTGCATTCTAATTCAGAATATTTTAGCAATACTCATCCCTGAGTTTGATGTGTACTGACCAGCATGACCTTCATCTTAGTATACATGAGAATCAGTATTCTCCCACACAAAGAAAATAATATTGACTCTGTATTCTGTCTTATATTTCTTACCACTCACATTCTTGTGTCCAGCATAGATAAAACATGAAAGTAAGCATCCACGTCAAACCGAACACGTTTTATACCGATGTGATGTGGGGAGATGTGCACCTCCAGATTAGTTGCACAATCGTATGTTTTCTCCGGTACCATAGATAATATATATTAACAAAATTGAAGCATTTTCTCTCAAGTCTGTATTCACATCGTATGCAAGCGATAAATCATTTCCACAAACATATTCGAACAAACACAAATGTGTGTACGCGTACTTCATGCTAAAGAGAGACACATTCAAACTGTTTTTAAACACAACGCTTATATTTGACAATTTATGCTAGTTCCATATCATGTGTAAATAGTGATCCCACAAAATAAATTTATCTGGTCCTGCATAGTTGCTCTGAATTATCCGAATTTGCCTGTTATCTGATAGGAGGTGTAATAATAATATAATTTTTCCTTCACGTTCCCAATGGAACATAGGGCTTCAAGCTGGAGGCTTGAAGTTTCTGTAGCAGTATTTATTTTTACAGGATGGGGTTGCTAGCCTCATGACCAACCTTTCCTCTTTACCAGCTTTATTTCTGGTTTAGCGAGGTAAAGGAGTGCGTCGGCCGGGGTTTGAACCCCGGACCATGTGCATGGTTGGCGAGCGTCCTAACCGCTATTCCACCGACGCTCTGATAGGAAGTGTAACCATTATTAATAATATTATTATTGTTTCCTTTAATTCCTAGAGGAAAAAAGGGCTACAGCCACATGTCTTCATTGCATTCGGTTCTCAGCCAACTTTTTTGTCTGGCTCCACGTCTGACCACATGCCGTCATCTACTCTTCACATGACCTGCTGCATGTCACCCTTTGACGACCAACTCGCCGCTTCCCATTCGCGCTCCACTCGAGACCCTATCGTGTGATGTCACTAACTAAATGACAATACCTCGAAAAAAGCAACTATTTCAATTGTGTTGAACGAAACTGCCTGGCGTCTGTTGATGTGTTGGCTTCTAGTATGGAACCTGAAAGTATTTCTGAGGGTCAACACGGTGTCACCTAGTGGATATTACCTGCTTTGGAATCCAGGATGCACATTGCGACGTATTCAATTCTATTCAGCTAGCTAAAATCTCAGGTGGAACAGTGTCATTCTCTGGTGATGTGTGGTTGACGCGTGAATCACCCTCGCATTCGTGAATTATATTCTATTTGAAATATTTAACGTCTCTATTCTGATCACAACTAAATTATCTGGCTTTCTATTTAATTTGTACGTCGCCTTCGTGTTCACCAAGCTATTTTATTCTCATAAAGTGAACTGGTTATTTAACTTCAATTATTTCCGAATTATATCTTATTGAATCCATGTAATATTTATTATTCAGATTGTATGCGGTTGACAGAAACCCCAAGAAAATGACATGGATTCATCTTATACTGAGTTATTTTTAAGAAGGAAAAGTCTAAGTTTTCAAAAGGAAATAGAATTGTGGAGCATTCACGCTAAATCGAATGTTCAAATTATAAGTCTTGTGAAGGTTTAGAATTCATTTGTTAGATTGACAGACCTTCATCATGGAACGAAATGTGAGAATCAAAAATACGTGTAGTCGGTCATCTTTCTATGATGGTCACTATTTATGTACGATCGTGACTAATGCAGAACAGCCTAAGTTTTCAGAATCAAAAGATCCGATAGTTTAGAAAAAAAATTGAGATCTATTGAAATTTCAACACCCAAAAGACTTGAATGAATTTTTCCAGAAAGCTTTTTGTGCACTACCATCTAAAAGATGTCACTTGGAATAACGCGAACAGGTTTTGCCGAATTGGCAAGAAAATTGGATGAATCTGTCAATATTTGTGTTTCAGCGCAGAAAGTTTAAAACCCCAAAAAAATAACGTTTTCATTTATATGAGTACAGAGTGCGATATCCTTGATCACTTCTGCTTTTAAACAGGAAGACTTCATTTACATGTAGACTTCCACTCAGCATTCCGCGTTTAATCTACTCGATTTTCTCCATTTTTCAAACTTCAGGAGAACAAGAGGCCTTCAAGCTTTAAAATTGACATTTCAGTGTCAGTGTTCTTCTTTGGAGGTTCTGATTGATGTATTCAAGCTCAGCCTTACCTTATTACCAACTCAGTGAGGTTCAGGAGTGCATTGGTGAGAAATAGAACCAAGTTCACCTGTGTGATGACAGAAATTCTCATTTTAAAACTTAGACATCGGTAATATTTCAGCAAGGATATTCATGTAGACGGTCTGTTGAAAGTGTACAGAAAATAACGAATGAACGCGTTTCAACTCAACATCAAATTACGATAAATACCTTTTCCGAGGAAAATAATGCATATGGGGTACTCAAGTGAGGTTGTGTCAAATTTCAAGCAGAGTAGTTTTTGAAAATCTTTTTGTGTGATGTTTAATCCAGTGGCAGATACTGGATCTATGGCTTAAAATTTTCACACAGATTTAAGCTACAAATCTTCCTGCAAATGTTCATTATTTTCATCATATCAAATCAAAAGTCAGAGTCGAAAAAAAGATGCATGCTCATTTTTTGAGGTCATCATCGGGGTACACATAACCATATTTTTCTTTTTTTTTTGTTTAATAGGTTGATTCCGCACAGCGATTTGGTACAACTATAGAATTTTGCAGCGTGTGTTATCGGTAGGCCAAATTTAGCAGGTTGACCATTGATAGCAGGTTTATATGTGAACGAAAGATACTTGAAATTTTTAAACCACTGTGAAGCCAGTGATGCTCTATATCATTCCTGACAGGCTATTGCTAACCTGCTCAAACACCAGACTCCGTTCGATGCAAATGATCAGATGGTTAAGCCAGAAGGCATTAGCAGCCCACAATGCATACTGAGAACTAGCCTAAAGAGTATTACTCAAAATGTTACAGAGACAGACTGAGCATACTCTAAGGCGATATTCAAATAACAATGCCAGCCCTCAGGTGGAACACAAACGAGATATGTAGAGTTCAGCATTCGGGTGTAATACAGTGAAGACGAAAACTTCTTGGTTATCTCAAGGGCAACTGAAGTGATTTTAGATAGAAGAATTAGATAATAACAAGCTGCTGAAACATTTTGTTCTACTCGCAACTCATGGAAACAAAGACAACTCCACAGTAAGGTAGTTGAGGTTATTTCTCGACATTGATACTGAACGTGATCATGTTCACTTCAGTTTCAATTTTGTAGTCTACGTGCACTCGCAATTCACAAACAACCCAATTTTATTATGTTGCAAATTCACCAACTCTCTCTCTAAATATTTCCAGTGATACTATGAAAAGTAACCTTGAAAAGTTTCACATCAGTGTCAAATTAGAAAAAAACCAACATTCTCAAGAATAAGACTTTAACACAGGATGTTGAAGTAAAAGTCTTTAGAGTTTTCTATGGAATGCCTTTGTCAAAATCACTTCGTATCAAAATGTATCCGACGAACAAAAGTACTTTTGTTTTTGCATCTTTGGAATTTGTTTTAGCGTAAATTAGTTATGACGTTATAACAAACGTTATTGATGTTCCAAACGTTGAAGGCAGACTATCCAGTGCTTCTTTGCAGTAAAATAGACTCAGAAATAAATGCAGTTTTGTCATTCTACAACATTTCAAACTCTGGAACTTTGATAAAAATTGCAGTTTACAAAATTAAATTCACCTACTTTAGTTATCGTAAAGTACATGGTACAGTTTGAAAATGGAAAAAATTGGTGTGGAGATACACATAACAGCAGATAGGACAAGGAATATAATTTCAGTTTTTGTCACAAATGTCAATCCTGAGATTTCGTATCTTTTATAAAAATCACGTGTCACTAACAGCCTTTCCACAAGGCAAAAGACTTTCACTAACGCTTGTCTTCGTTCGATACTGAAGATCATGGTTGATGAAAAAAAGCGAGCAACACAAAAATCTGGAAGGCGGTTAACCTGCCAACAATTAACCCTGTTGCATTAACGCAGGAGGAAACAGTAGCAGTCCGATTAGTACCTCTCGGGTTGAACGTTTCTACGCTCCATGGAAGAGATTGTATTGAGAGAAAATGACAGTTTGTAGTCGCATATGGAGTTAGTTGAAATGCTTACAAAGTGGTGTAGTAATAATCTTTCAGTATTCCGGACGTGTGAATGTAAGTGAATATAGATGCTTGACGCTATCTACTATCGATTGTTTGGCAAGTACAGTTGGACACTCGTGGTTTCAAGTAGTAGTGTTTCTGGGTAGGTTGGAGCGTGTTTATTCTTGTTTTTGTTCAGCACATGATAAGTGCATATGATTTGACTCAGCTCGTGGAGCAGAGCTAGGTTAAACTTCATTTATTCCGACTAGCTTATGGGCAATACCACGAATTAGATACTCGATTTCCAACGCTAGAATAATCAGTCGTGATCAGCACTTCTGGTGCTGACAACTTGAAAAGTTCGAATTCGTTGTAATCAGCGTCATCTGTTCATCATCTGAAAAGATTGTGATTAGTTGGTCTGGCGGCCATTCTCTGCATGGTGTAAAGAACTATGGCACTGATAGGAGTCAAAGAACATTTTATCTCAGCTCTCATTACTTCTGTTGAGAGAGAACTTAGCACTCACTGTTATATCACTGATTTGTATATAGTGTGAATATATCTCTTGTGTGGATAGTTGAACATGAAATTTGATAAGAATCAAATTAAGAAAATGGAAGGTCACTGTGCAGAATCAGATAAACTGACCTTGTGGGATTACTATGTGCACATGACGCGAAAAATGCATAAGTCGATGTACTTAAACGTTATATCTGCAGGGTGTTTTAATTTGTCTTTCAGTAATGTATATTTCTCTACATAATTGTCTCATTAAGTAAACGGGAAGTGACTTATTGTTTGCACAAGATTTAATTACCGACTTGAAAGAAAACGTTTTATTTTCTGTCATTCGTTTATCTTTGATGCTAACGGTTCAGTCATATGACTTTGCAACGTTTCTGAAGTGCGTTTCTTTGCATTATTTCGGTATGAAGAAAAGTGCTTGATTTGATAGTTAATGGTAGTGTATGCTATCATTATTCTGAATTCATGAATGATTTGTTTCTTGTCTCCGCCTTCTTTACATTATTCTGTTACAAAATAATGAAGGGGCTATTCGCTTAATATATAATAATTAGGGTTGGATGCCGCCGATATCAAGCTGCATGGATAGCTATTATTAGTAGGAATTTCATACATTTATTCCCCTTAATGAATTTGAACAAAGCAAGAACTACAGTTTTAGCAGAATAAAATGGTACCATCTTTTATTTCGTTGCCTTCTCGTCAGCTGCTTACATGGCAAAGACATTATTAAATATATCTACAACAACAATTTTAACATACTTGCTTAGAGTTGAGTTTAAACAAAAATCAATCGATCAATATACTCATACACTAAAAATATATACATATATAAATATGCAATATTAACCACTATTCCGAACAATAATAATCAAACACAATGGAAACTTTTAGCATTTCACATTCGGAGGAAAGAGAGGTGAAATTATCCAGTTACCAGGCAGGGCAAAGAAAGGCTGATAACCGCTTCTTTCTGGACGCATAAATCAGGTTTCATGCGCTTGATGGAAATGGCTTCAGCAAACTTAGGGAGAATTGAGCTATTTTGCTTATTGATAATTTTGAACGATTTTTCAACGTCCATCTCATGACCCGTGTCGAGAAGATGCCTGGTGATGGTACTGTTTAAAGCATTTGTTCCCTTTAGACGTAAGCTTTTTGGTACATGTTCAGAAAATCGTAGATATGCCCTTCTTTCTGTCCTGTAGTTCTGTTTCTGTAGTTCTTGCTTTGTTCAAATTAGTAGGAATGTTGAAGCATTTGAAACAAAATGACCTTTAATAATAAAATGAAATGTGAAGGGTAAAGTGAATGGGGAAGAGGATAAATATTCACCGGCGATGAAACTGGCTAGAGGTCGTTCTATGCCGTCAATTGGCAGAAGTTAGAATTCACTGGTTGGCCGTTGCATTGAGTCGCAGTGACTCAGTCGTCTACAAAATCACCTCGTTAACCGAAGGTCCAGGGTTCCACCTCCAGTTGATGCGTGCCGATTATGAGTCCCAAGCTAGGCTGACGAAACAGCTCTCCAGTACTTCCTGGAGATTTTTATTGGTTCTCTAGTTGGTGTCAGCCCATGATAAAGGCTTATAACTTATGTGAAAATCTGAAAGTAAGATATACAAAGGTCTAGCAAAAGCTTTCAAATATGTACACAATTTTTTTTTTATTTTCCTGCACGTTCCCAGTGGAACATAGGGCTTCAAGCTAGATGCTTGAAGTTTCTGTAGCAGTGGTGATTATTTTTACAGGATGGGGTTGTTAGCCTCATGCCAAACCTTTCCTCTTCACCAGTCTCACTAGTGGCTTAGAGAGGTAAAGGAGTGCGCCGGCCGGGGATCGAACCTCGGCCCATGTGCATGGTCGGCGAGCGTCCTAACCGCTATGCCACCGACGCACTATACAATAATGACAAAATATTTTAGCGTGCAAAATGAGGTCTAAGTTTTGAAATTCACATTCGCCAATAATTAAAAAAGCAGGTCAGTTCTGTAGTCAGAACACTTTCTGAAACACATCCATTCCTACCTTGTGCACTACATAGCATATACGATTTCACTGCCAACAATATTAAAATGTCCAAGAGTACGTTTGTTAGGATTTGATTTATTTCAACTTTGACCAAAGGAATGATATCAGTTATGGAACCATTAAAATATATCTAGGAATACTAGATAGCTGTTTCATCCTAGTCTGGGAATCATTGAAAGTACACAGCCACCTCGGAAGTTCAAAACCAGGATCTTCATGTAACAAGAGGAGCTCGATAACTATCCAACCACTGGAACCCGACAGAGTGGTCTATACATGAATCATAACTTTACCAATCCCCGATTTCTAAGTACGACTGCCAGCTAATGTCATCAGGGAGAATTCATCCGCATCCTTATCCTACTGAATCCCAGGGGTCTACGAGATCAACTTGTTACCAGAAGGTCCTTAGCTCAAACTTCCATGGGTGAGTTCAGTAGAAGAGACCATAATAAGGACAAAACACACCCCTGGTACTTATCCATATGTCCCCTGAGTAAGATCAATCCACTGTCATACGTGGAAGTTTAAATAGACAAAAACCTAAAAGTGTGCAGAAGAAATACAAATAAAACATCCGAAAATCGTCAGCTGACAGGAAGTGCTTTCACTTATTTGAAATATGACTCGCAATTTCTCAATCCACAGGTTTTGCACATTTGCAGACTTCCATGTGATAATTCGTGTTACAGTCCTCTTGACTATCCGATACTAATTCTGAAATCACTCAGTGATTTGAGAATAGAAATGCTTTTGGATTTTAACTATACAACTGTGCGTCGATGGCACAGCGGTTAGGACTCCCGCAGACCATGCACATGGTCCGGGGTTCGAGCCCCTCCTGACTCACACCCGATATCACTGATCGGCCTGCAAAATTTGGCTACCGATATCACATGCTGAAAATTCCATACCTGTACCAAAAATACGTTATGGAATCAAGCTATAATAAAAAAGACTTCTGCCCCCAAAATTCATTGGTTTTTATTTTTGTCGCCTTCAAACATAAGCAAGGATTGGGCAAGCAAAACAGATGTTGATTACTCAATGTGGAGCTTCAAACAACAGCACTAATTGCACAGAACAAGATATGAATTTTTGACACGAATGTTGAGTCAGTTATACTCTGAGTTTAAATAACTTGAGAAGTCACCGAAATCATTTGCAACAGTCTACCGAAGACTCACATCAGCATCTTCCTCAGCTCAACTCTCAGCAAAAGGTAATTGACCAAAACGCATAAGCGATAAGGAACTATGGCGATGAAAACAAAAAGATTTAGTGAGTATATACCAAGGGGGATTCGCATGACATTACAAATCAGATCGTTGTGATTAGATGGTCGAAAGTGGTCGGTAAGAATCCATGAAGCGAGGTCTTGTGACTTTTAAATCTCGTGAGCAAGTCGTGTCTGTAATCTTGAAAGAACCCTTGTCTTTTCTGAAGTTCTATCTTATCTCACCTATTTGTGCAGTCAGATACATTACAACTGAGATATTTGGGCTCCGGAATGACCTCCTGTAGGACAGCATGGGATACTTTGATTGGACACTATTTAGTAATCATCATCATATGATTAGTCCTTCGTGTTGGTGTAACCTGGATTTTATTCTTCAAGTTTGCAATGTGGCCAACAGTCTATGTAGCTCGCTGTCACAGTTCACTCCGACTTATTGTTATTGGATGGTCCTAAAGTCTTATGGGAAGCCAATCATGAACTCAAATGGCTCAGTGGTAACGTCTTTCACTGCAACAGTTTTAGAAGGGATACGAGTTCATTCGAGATTGCAAATACACCTTGCTCAAAACTGCCAAAATCTCACAAAACCTAGGTTGAAGCTTTTCCACCTATTTTCGCCAACAGCAGTTTAGAGTGATAAATTCTTATGTTCTGACAGGAAATGTGACTACTCCCGACCAACTAGTTTGACTTATGCAGTTATCTAAACCCATAGTCGTTGCAAGGTTATTTGTAAATTATTTTATTTTGTCTAAATGGAGCAGCTGGATCCTTTAAGC